>JALHKN010999291.1:0-12600 GCA_039513755.1 Hyalella sp. 3TK10
TGCGCTAATTTTGCGGTAATTTGGACATGCCTGCGAGAATAACCCCCTTGGCGCTGCGTGGTGCTGCCCTGGGAGCAGGCATGCTCAACGGAGGCCGGCCCTACGGTTGCGAGAATTTCTGACTGGGATGCTTGTATATAAAAACTTGGTATGCAGATGAGGCTTTTCTTGCGAGCTAAACGAGCAAGAAAAAAAAGGAGAGAGTAGATCTGTTGCGGGCACCGAGGTCGCCGGAACGTCGCCTCCCCAGCTACTCGAATGTGCAGAAGTGAATGAAAACTCGAGCTTTTGCTCTAAAAATCCCACGACTTTAGACGCTGGTCTTGAGCAAACATTCGGATTCTAAGAAAAATTCTGAAACTCTGCGAGTTTGGCTGACATCTCAAACGATATTTTATGTCTTGAAGGAGCAAGAAATTCTATGCATAGAACAATATTGTAAGGTTTATACTCGATCAGGCCTGTTCAACAATGAAACTCGATTGTTGTAATGAAATAATGTTCTGTAATGAACTCGATCGAGTTCTGTTTACTAGTATGTACTGAGAAGAAACACGATTGTTATCAAGTTTAATTGAGATGTCAATGAATAAAGAGAATGCAGATCGATTGATAACTGCTTCTCGAAATGTCTAAACTCGTAACACATGGATTTTGAATAAGCCTTAGTTGACTGGAAATTAACATTAAATACTTCTTGATGGCAAAAGTGGATAAACTGCAAAAGTAATGCAATGGAGAATAGTACTCCGGTAGTTGAGCTTACAACAATTTAATTATCGGTTGTACTTCTTTGTTCAATAATAGTTTCTAATTAGTGGTTGTATTCAAAATTAAGAGTGAAAAATATAGGTTGGGGCACTTAATGCTTCGCTGGCTCCTACCTGATTCCTTCACTAAGATGAGTCAAAGTAACTCCACAAGTAAATGAGACAACCATCTGAATTTGTTAATGCAAATGAAGCTACCCAGCCAGAAATTCTCGCAACTGTAGAACCGGCCTCCGTTGAGCATGCCTGCTCCCAGGGCAGCACCACGCAGCGCCAAGGGGGTTGTTCTCGCAGGCATGTCCAAATTACCGCAAAATTAGCGCAGTACTTCTCGACGAAGAATCTGGCCGGCGAGATTGGCGAGACACTGCGCTGTCGCTGCGCGGGCTGCGGAGGTGTGCGATACAGCTGCGAGAACAGAGTTAAATTCGGCACTGATGGCCCAGATCTACGATGTTACGAGGGAGCCTGCGCTAGACGGCCTAGATGACGGCGAGAATTTCTGCCTGGGTAATTATTGCAATCTCTTATCATTAACCAGTATATTTTATCCGAATACTTAGCCACGGAGAGTTTGAAACAATCCGGAAGATGTTCTCGTCAAAACTCACTTCTTTGCATTAAACAAAACTTTTTAACTTGTTTCAGTTTACGCGCGTACCGTTATAACCAAATGACGCGTAGTGAGCAAAGAGATGTTAAAACGGGTTACATTTTACTTGCCATTCTATTGGTTGAACGCTGATATCATTTTATAAATACCATCCAAGGGAACAGAGCGTAAAGTTTCAGATAGGGGAGCACCAGAACACTCAATCTAGCTTTATTTGAAGCTATTCCCTCGGGAGCTGCTTGTCAAAAATACTGCTTCCTATTAAGCCTCGAATATTGGCTTGGGTCGACACGCCGACGTTTCCAGCCCGTTTGGAAGAGAAAAAAATTTAAAATAGGAACTTCAATTGAATCAAAAGCTCAATTACCCGAGTTCCATTGCAGTTCGTTGGGATTTCAACAATGCACTGGAGATAAAAATCAGCGCAATAATCTCCGCGTAAATCATCCTAGAAATGATTTTACGCAACTGATGGTAGTGCAAACTAAATGCCTACTTCGACGAGCCTGAACTCGATGGATGGTGCAGTTTATGTTGATGATTAGATTATCACAAACATACATGGACATTTTTCACATTTTAAAGGAAGCAAAATGCTGAATGATTGTAAACTGGATAGTGCAGTTATCCTAGGTGCAAGGATTACCACTAAAGATTAAATCATAAAGTCTAAAGCGATGAGTAAAACACAAACTAACAATCATGAAGAGATTAATTTCAATGATGGGTTTGACGTAGATGCATAAAGCAACGCCGTAATTAAATAATAATAATGCCTTCTATAGTACCATTCAAAGCACCCACCTTGATGAGCGTGAGCACGATGGTGCGGTTGAGGTAGGTAGGCGTCCTTTGGGGAGCCAGAGTGAGGGTGACTGTTGCAGACTGAGGGTCAGGAGCGGCGTCGCTCACAACCACCGGCAGGAGTAGCACGCCCTTGTGGTGCTCCCAGTCACGGCTCAACTGCACCACCGTCGGCACGATCACCACCTTACCGACAGCACCGCTCGTTGTGTCAGGCCGCATCGCTGCACCACTGTACGGTACGTACCCTGAGGGGAAAATAAGACTTATAGGTGAGAAAAACATCTTAGCAATGCATAAATAACAAAAATAATTGTGTTACAAATCGGGTTACATGTTATGTTTGCAAACTACGAGTGTAATTACACTGCCAAACATGCGGCTATCTGATTGCGTCTACCCTCCCAGAAACCAAAGGATACGCGATACAGTGATTGGGAGATAAGGCATGATAGATAGTTGTAGTATAATAGGCTCAGTAAGGCATATTTGGCCATCGTGTAGAAACATGCGATTCAAAAACATCATAGCAGCCAAGCAGTCAGAAAAAAAGAGATGCAAATGAAATGCGTCATGGGACTCGTTCTAAAAATTCTATCACGATCCTTTACCCATTTGCAACCCGTGAAAAATATTTAAATTTCACATTTCAAATAAATATTGGCAAGGAAACTACCAGAGAAATCCGTGTTCCATGATTACAAAATTGCATGCCACTGCTTTACTGGTAGAAGATTGAGCTTAAATGACAATTTTTAAGTCGCCTCAACAGCTCACACATAAAAGGGTATTCTAAGTGAGACTATTTTTCTCTAGGTGCTAATTAGACCAGCTAGAACTCTTGTACCAGCACTCGCGCGTTTTCAAGACCAATAATAATCAGTGGCGAATAATAGAGTCGCCTTCTCCGGAGGAAATCGAAGGCATTTTAGGAACAAATCCACGCGCTCTGAAAGCAGCGACGCAATATCGGCGGTAGCTGGCAATTGCGGGAGTTCTTTTCAAGCGCTCTCGGTTCACTATGCCGGAGAGGACAGGCAATCTTCTGAAGTTTTGAGCATGCAGTAAGATCGAGTCTTATATTCCAGTCAATGAACTGCACTTAATTCGCTCAGAATCCCGCTGTCTCCACAAAATTGCAGTCCTCAGAAAAAAATCGCCCGTCGAAGAGAGATTCTGAAACTCGAGCGCTCTTCATGAAGAGCTGAGCCCACTTCAAGTAATGAAAGAGTACAAATGCTCGGCTCGCCTCAACCATTCACCCCAACTCAATAAGCTCTTACTGCCAATCTTAATTATCGCGCTCAAAATTAAAATTTCTCCCCCATTATTCATATTAAATGTAGAATGGGAGTACGATCCAAACTTTGACTCTGCGACAAAACCGTAGAGTCAATAACAGACCACGTGATTTATTTTATATATAATAATTGGTGTTGTGTCAAAAGAAATTCATGATCGAATAAAGTCATATAAATTAATTAAGCACTTACCGTCCGCAAAAGAGACGTTCACAATGCTGCGGAGGTCCGCCATCGCAGCCGGATCCAACATCACAGAAAAAGGAGGTCCATTTCCCACTGCCCACTCGTCCGGGTCGCCAAAAGTCAAATTTAAGAGCAAGCTGTTGTTCCTGATCCCACCAGCCGGAAATTTTGGTGCCCCTCCGTCTGTTTGTAGAGGAGATGCCGAGCTCAGCAATGTCGTGGTTTTTTCTGCATCGTTTATACTGCTCAGCTCGGGTTCTTGTTCACGGTTGGTCTCTGGTATGCTCATGAAAGAAGCGAGGTATTTTTCGTTCAAATCTGAATAATCTCCTCCGATATTCTGGACGTTCTTCAATAGTTTTTCCCAGTCAACATCTGGTGCAAATGGCGTTTGAATATCAGATGCCGCGGTGGCGGCAGCTGCTGGATCTTTTTCTCGTTCTTTCAAGTCAGGCGCAGAAATGGAGACGATAGCGGGGCTCACTAGGAACGGTGGGTTGTCATTCACATCTTCCACCGACACCTACGAAGCAAACAACAAGGTAGTCTGGTCAGGCATGACTGCTATGCTTCACATAGCACCTGATCAAAGACCTACTCGTACTACAAATGGCAGGCCCGCGTCTTAAAGTTCCTATGGTTCTCTGATATCGAGACCAGCTCTTTAAATATTCCGCTGATTCTACTAAATCACGTCTTTTATCAACAACTTTCAGTATCGGGTTCATCAATAATAATTCCAAATACGTTCGATTTCATTCAATTCACTTGCCCTTACGTTGGAATAATCGCAAATGCTCTCGGCGAGATTAACAACATGTTGTATTTATTTTTAAGAAGTCTTTAAAGCCATAAAAAGGAGGGAAATAATAAGTTTGTTCCAATTTCAAAGCTGATTCAGAGAAAATAAAAATGAAAATCGATCATAGATACAACTTAATTGTATTCAATTCGACTCATTCCCTAACAGCATAACTGCATTCGAATTCACTCAAAGGTGTTTTCAATATTTCAACTAGAAAATAAAAAATATCTTCCATCCATAGAAACCATTAGAGTCGAATGAAAAAAAATTTCGAGTAATTTAAACCGAGAAGAGTTCTCACTGATCAAGAAACAAAATAAAAAAACTTTCATCTGATAACCAAAAATCTCTACAAATTTAGAACGTACTGATAGTATCAGTGATCACTTTGCGCATTGAAAGTATTGTCATCAGAATGCCATTATTTATAATCAGTCATCAACGTTTTTTTTTATGTTCAAGCTGATCAAATTCTACGGAAAAATAAGTAGCTATCATCAATGGACCAAACGTTTATTGGGATCGTTAACACACAAATTATTTCCTTCTATATTCATGACAATGGCCATGATAATGGCGGTATCTATGCGTATTAGCAGTGTTAGAAATATTATAAGCCCAGGCACTGGCACTAACGGTTTCTAGGCGTACAAATAGTGTAAATCAATATTATAAGCCCTTGCCCTGACGGTTTATAACCGTACAAATAGTGTTAATGTATATTTTAAGCCTTGGCACTGACAGTTTATAAGCGGACAAATAGTGTTAATGCATATTTTAAGCCCCTGCACTGACGGTGACGGTGCTGGTGGTGGTGAGAGGAGGGGCCCCGCTGTCCCAAGCCACAACCCGCAGACGGAAGCTCGCCGCTGTCTCCCGGTCCAGCAGACGCGCCGTCCGCACCGTGCCTGACAGGAGGAATGTAGGCAGCTAAAGGCGGTGAATGTTATTCGAAGCTTTATTTTCTTTGTAAAAACATTTTGTTTACAAGCACCGAATAGACTTATTTCAGAGGAAGAGGGTGAATATTATGAGGATGATGTATGTGCTTTAGCAAATACATTTTTCGTACTATGATGAAATAAAACTAACAGTAGAAGAAACATTGATTAAATATTCAATAATTTATTCTTTTAACTCGAATTAAATCAAATTGATTATGGAAAAAGAGAGTAGCAGCAGAAGCTATATATTACTCTGAAATTACTCAAAATTTGAGCCGGAGATATTTTAACTTTTATGAAATCAAACTCATGGTGCAAGGTGGAACAGCAGAAGGTGAGTATTAGTAGTGAATTGTATTCGATTTGTTGGAACTGTAATGGAATGAAACTAATTCCATGAAAAGGGTCAGATGAGCAGAAGGAAACAATTATATATCTATCTTAAATATTAATTTTTTGCAGGTTTAATCTGAAAAAATACAGATGAGTAAAATTATTTAATCTCAGGCGCAAGCCAAAAGGTCAGTATAATTGATACGAAATTTTCCCCAAGCCTTTTCGAACTCTTCATGTCTTATTGTGCAACGTGAGCTAAATTTAGAGCTACCCACCAGCAGTTAAAATTTGCAATTCAATTTCTATGATGAGGCACCTAGAAAAAAAGTAATTTCCTGGTAAATTTTAAAAGCTTCAAGATCGAAATCGATGAGCGCGTCGGAGGTGCTGAGAGGCTGCGAGAGGTCGGCTAGAGTGAGCCTTCCTCTCACAAAGAAGCTCTCGGCTCGCCCTATGCGCGCGCTGAAAAGGCTTTAAAATGTGCAATTGGCATTCATGAAACATTACACAATATTTTGATCGGATCTTCTCCCTAAATCTTTTCAAAACGTGAATCGAAATTGGCCGTCTGAATAAGGTAAAATAATCAAAGTGAACTTCACTCGTAATCAAACCAAGTATTTCGTAAACAAAAGGCCACAGATTTTTGTACCACACTTGGGTAAAATCCTTTCACAAGGTATTCATGTTTTTTTGTATACAAGTGTTCGTAGCTTCTGCTTCTATTTCACAGGGCTCCTCGCCGGGCCTTTAAATGTATTCCTCTTAATGTTCTCTAAAGTTACTCATGGTTTTATTAGTTCTGGTTATACTCTCATGTGTTTCTTGGCCTGCAGTTGGAGCGACGCTGCATCCAATCACAGCTCAATTACATCTACCGTCCAACAAGTGGTAAAGAATTCACCGCCACTCCAGATTCTAAGTGATGCAGTCATAGGCGAGCTGCAAATGCAGCCAGACTAGATGAGCATGTTACACTGGCAATTTAGTGTCAACAGCTTCCTTCAACTGGCTAATTTTCATTGTTTCACAGTCCAACCGAATGGAAATTAAAGCAATTGTCAGCACTCTAAACTTTAAATTGATGCCGTCACATGGAGCTGCTTCACCAAAACATGAAAACATAGCATAACTTCGTGTTGAAGTTTTTTACACTTTTACTTTGGTGTCGAAAACTTCAGTAAACTGACTAATTTTCATTTTTCAAAATGAATCTATCACTGTGA
Source organism: Hyalella sp. 3TK10 (assembly GCA_039513755.1). Taxonomy (NCBI): domain Eukaryota; kingdom Metazoa; phylum Arthropoda; class Malacostraca; order Amphipoda; family Hyalellidae; genus Hyalella; species Hyalella sp. 3TK10. Next base: position 6,986 of record JALHKN010999291.1, read on the forward strand.
TTATTACTTACCAGTGCAACTATAATTATTCTTAGAAATATCAAATGAAGATTAATGACGGTCACTGAAGTGAATTCTTAGTGACATATTTTCTATCATTGATAAAAACAATTCAACTACCGATATCAGTTGTTTTTCGCGCAAAAGTCGTGTGTACGCAACATTGAATAAACTGATTTCCGACAACAGCGTTCCCCTGTGGTTTCTCCGATGGTTTCTCAAGTTTATTTTAGAATTTGGGACGTTCTGTGTACCAGCATTTAAAAATTCATAAGCGCTCGTGTGGTGACTATACAGTGATGGCAATTTACATTAAATTTATTCACAAATATATCATCGCGGATAGAAAATCCACCCGTAAATATCAAGGTAAAAAAATTACAACCAAGTAAATTTTCCGTCTCCTAATTTATTATTTCCGTCCCAATTTATGTGTAATTATGGATTACTCGCTAACAAGCACCATGATCTGTCGTTCATCAACGCATGCTTTCTCAAGTGAGGGACTTGCTGAACGCACTGTGACTCGGACGGTGTCACAAATGAACTTCACCTTGCGTGTCGACGGCGAAGGTTCCGCCGAGGTTGCCTTCTGCAGCGATGCCGTAGCTGATGAGGCCTCCCGAGCCCTGGTCACGAGGTGGTGAACAGTAATTAGGCGTTTGTAATTACTGTTATGAACAGTAATTAGGCGTTTTTAATTAGTTTTATGGACAGTAATTAGGCGTTTGTAATTACTGTCATGGACAGTAATTAGGCGTTTGTAATTAATGTCATGGACAGTAATTAGGCGTTTGTAATTTCTGTTATGAACAGCACTTAGTCATTTATAATTGCTGTCATGAACGGTAATTGGGCGTTTGTACTTGCATCTTGAATTCAAGTAAAGGGCGTAGTTAAACCTACGCTGCACGAAGGTTTAAAATGATGCAAAGGTCGTGTCTTGGAAGTTATCTATCCTGGGCATCTATAAAAATTGCTTTACATCCGCTACATCATGATTTGCCAAAAATCTATTGAAAATTCTGGACATAAATCTTGAAAACGCATTCCTGAAACTTCTGTGAAAACCCCAAGCCGACAACTCATTAAGCGCTCCTAAGTGAAATTGAAGATGATAAATCAGACGAGCTTATACATAGAGGAGCTTATAGTCGTTACTGAAGACTCAACTCTGAACAAAACCAGCTACACCCGCATTAAGTTCGTGGCAAAGTTAGCACGAGGCACCTCAGGGGGAGCGGAAAAGTCTCACTAATCGCACTTCTAGCGGAATCATCACGGCACTCTTGCCCAGTGAGATAGCAATGTTAAGAGTCAGCAACATTCGAAGCGTAAACTGGAATTTGCAAGCGCTGCAAACTTTGGCTGCAACTTTTGCTCGCCATATTTTTAAACGGGTCCTCGCATATTGGTGGATTGCGCGGAGAAATGTCCAGAGGGTTACTCTTTATACCGAAAAACTTGGACACCCTTTTGAGCTTACGACGCATACTTTTCACACATATTTGCTCTGAGGGTTGTCGATACAATCCGTTCTATTAATTATGTATTATTGGGTTGAGGACAGCAGTATTTGCACGCAACGAGTTGTTGCATTGTTGCTGTCGCAGTCCTCAGGGCAAATCATGCATTATTAAATTTGAAACGACCGTTTCGCGCTCCGGAATACAACAGACTTATTACGTGATGATGATAACAAAGCTGATCATAAATCAAAAGATTTGGAAACTTGATTTAATTCACCTCTATACATCTTGTTGAGCCAATAAATGGAGAATTACATATGTAAAATACATTCAAAAGAGCGAGACAACAATTTAAATTGAAAATTGGAGCTGGCACAATCCTCGCATTGTGTATGGTATATTTTTAAACTAAAATACTGTCCTGGCATTTTACAAAAATCCCTCATGATCCTTGAAATATAAGTTTGGGCTTCAAATGTATTCATAATGTATTATTTGATATCATAAATCATCTATGTGAATATGTTTTCTTTTACAATTCCGTTTGCATCTATTATATAATCAAATCTGTCATCAAACCAAGCTCATCCTTCAGTGTACAATTAAGTAAACATAGATGATGCTAGAGTCATCATTCTACTAGTGTGCATGCCACTCTTCACTATCGCTTACGACGGAATAAACCGTCGCCCGTCGGAGCTCCAGAACCAAATTAGAGCACTCCGGCTTGTTGGTCTCTGCAGGAGCCGAACCTCGACGGGAATCATTGATGAAGTCTCACAGCTTCAGAGGTTCCTCGACGACTGATACGAAATTGTTATTTAAGTTGGTGTTAAATCACTTCTTTCAATGCTTCGAGAGAAAGGCGTGGTAGGGAGCTGTTATTGTAAATTAGTTTTATTAGTGAGAAAGGCTGTTGAGATATAATTCGATGGTTAGCTGGAACATCAGGATCAAAAGTGGAATAAGTTTCCAAGGGATTACAGAAGTCATTTCAAGAGCAGCGAAATAACATTTAAATCTATCCTACAACGTTTCATCGAAATTTAACAATGTCTCAATAAATAAATCGTCAAGCTTTTGCCAAGATTACGGTCTTCGCAAAAAAATCTCACATGACCAATCAGTGAAAGTCTCACCTGGTGTTAGTTCTGCCCACATTAAACCGTGTTTGTCGAGTTTTTAATTATCTAAAAATAGTAAACGTGCATATTCAGAATAATTTCGTGGAACATTCACACTTGTCAGACATTGCCAAAGTAACTTTACTTGCGTTCGTTTTACCCTGGTATTCCAAACACATTGTCTTGCTTCCTTGGCCGACAGAGTGGACCACATCGATGCTGGCTCGGCTCCTCGCAAAAAATCTTCCCCCCGCTCATTTCATTTTCAATTCAAATTTCGAAAGATCACTGAAGCAAAAGGGTTGAACACTAAACCCGGCTCGGAAGTGGCCTCCAACCGCCCTCAAAAGAGAGAAAAATCGTTTCAAACACGGTCTGAATGCTGCTCTTCCCGGGGACTCCTCAGTCATTTGCTACTCATCAGACATAAAGTGAGATTTTAGAGCCGGCGGTATCACAGATGAAGTGTCGAAAGCATGGGTGTCGCTGATGTTGTCGTAAAATTCCAATGATTTCAAAAGTCATTCAAATGGTTTGGTTTTGTATAAAAGAAAAAAATCCTATTTAATTAGGAGGATGCATTAATATATCTACGAGCTTTGAATTAAATACATAAATTCGTGACCACGCATTCATACTAACTACTGTCATAAAAAGTTTGTAGTACTTAGGAAACACCTGTTGAATAAATATTACTCGTGCTGTTTTAATAGAGAATCTGTTCTTCAGCTAGCAGCTTTTCGTGCACTTCGATCGCAGCTTTCATCCAATTCTAAAAAATTCACGAGGCAGAAAAGAGTACGCAGACGATTTACGATCAGAACTGTGCCTTTTATTTCAAACAGATTTCATCTCAAATGATGATCAACTTCCACGGACAAATCATAAAAGTAACAGGCCCTAAACGCTATTGTAAAAAACATGGAACCACTGAAAAAAGCCTTGTAAATATCCAATAAGCAAGCTTGGAATTTGACTAAAAGTGTTGAGATCGAGTGAGTTGCAGAAAGTTTCTCGGCAGCAGCACATTGGAGCATGTTTGTTCCGCCAGCGTTCCTAGGCAGCCGAGATGCATACGAATGGCCGATTGGTATTACACAGCAAGACCAAGGCTAGGAAAAGATCGCTAATATTCTTTCTTTGAACCCTCAACAATAAAGATTGAACCATGCAGTTTAAAAATTGTTCCCTGGTTTGCTCTTCATTTGCATTAGCGCCTCTCTGTTCCAGAAAGTGTTTGGGCCAACAATGGAGGGCGCGAGCAATATCGTAACATGTTTAGTTCTGGTCTAATTTGTTGCAAGGTTTCTCGCAGCCCGTCAACATCAGTAAAATAATTTGCATTCAGGACTGCGCCAAGGCTTACGTTTTCGAGCGTCGTATTAGCATTAATCTCAGAGAGAGATTTTCAGGTTTTGTTCGAAATAGCTCGGGGAAAAAGGCGTTTTAGGCCTTGCGTTCAACGACAGATGTGAGAACTACACCGAGGGAATGTGACCACAGTAATGGAGTCACTAGATTGCAATGCAATTTATTTTGTTTGTTTTTTAATCTCTAACAATCCGTTTTTGCAATAAATCCAAACACTCATGGCTGCGAGTTTTGATTAAGAACAGCAAAGGGATTTGGAGATGTCACTCGAAGGTAGAACGCTTCCTTGCTGAAATCAGGCTTAGATTACTTCACTGCTAAATTTAAATTACGCTCTAAAACTATATTGGTAGGATATAAAAACATTAACCACTACCGGTGTGATTCCTAAAGATTTGTTTCCATATAATACGAATATTAAGGAAGATATCGTGATTTTAATGGAGGAGCAGCAAAACCAATATAGTTCAAATTTGTCCCGCACATTTCCCCGAGGTTGTAATTATAATTGAAGGCTTTGCGAGGACCGACTGAAGTAATCTATAGCCCGGATGCGCCTCACTATCCGAACAAGGCACACGCGTACGGCATCGAGTTCCGTTACATATTCAGTTACCGGATCACAGGCTTTCACTTGGATGAAGTCGCTACCTGAGCATTGCAAGAGGAGCTTTACGTGACTCGATGTGCTCCGTCATGTTTCAACAGCGACACATGCGTACAAAATGAAGCAAATCCCTCTCAAGAGAGCNTCTACAGTTTATTCATTTCGTTCTCCTTAATTAAATATTAAAAAGACTCAACGAGAGAAATCCTTAAAAAACTGAGACGTGCGCTTTCAACCGTCAAAACAAGGAGAACTTATGTGGTGGGGAATATCAAAATTTTGTTACAATACACACAGTCCCCTAAAATTGTTTTAACATCTAAGAATTTAACTTCTATACTTGATTACGAATTGTGTAGTACTTACACAATTCGTCGACACTAACTTTAGGCTTTACGTCGATTCCCAATCGCATTTTTGCAGTGCACAGAATGTTCCCCATAAATGACTGAACAGCTCGTAGCCCCAGTCACGTGTATGTGCATCGGAGGCAATGCATCAAATTTGCTGTAAGTATTTGAGGCAGGAAGCCAAACATCGCAATATTACTGATCCACGTTCCAGCTGCCGCCTGTCACATCAGCAAGACGCATGAAGACGAACGTCAGCAGCGCCGTCAATGAGGGCGCTCATACGGCTCAATCCCAGGCCAGATTTCATGAGGAAAAACTCAACTCGAGATGAATATTATCATGGAAAAACGGGCGTCACAAGCTGCCTAATCGAATTTCTTCAGCTTCAGTGCTGGCAGAAGCCTGGTTAAACAAATTCCGGCTAATAACTGGTTTCCGTGATGCACTTTCGGCGCCACAGACAGTAATTCAGAATTATCAGCTAAAAATAAATGCAAGAAAATTAGCTTCAATGCACTTTAAAATGCGATTTAAATGTTATCATTAGTAATCTTCATTCATAATTTACGCTAAAGGCTTTCTAGATCAGTTTCAATTTTTTCCAATCATCATCAATTTAAATTTCAACAATTTCTGGCAACAAAAGTGGTCCTCTAAAGTGACTTATTTTCATCTAAATATCATTCGCTAG
>JALHKN011004073.1:0-13281 GCA_039513755.1 Hyalella sp. 3TK10
AATTGACGATGAAGTCCAAGTTCTGGGACTACATTCTAAAAAATTCAAATGGAATCGTAAGTTCTACGATAATCGTGAATACTGATTTATCGCCTGCGATTGGCAGGCTGATTTGATAATCTGACGGGATGATAGGCTACTGGATTAACGATGTCGTAATTATTCCCTAGTATCTGGCTCCTGATTTGCATGTAGATGATATTGCAGGTGGTGCATGTGAAGCGCTCACAGTGAGAACATCGCCAGAGCTCATCAGCGATGATTGTTGGAAGCTGTTAATAGTCGAGGAGTGCAGTTCAGTTGTCTACTGAGATCACCGATTTCAATTACGCCCGTAGAGCAAAGTTGAATACCAGTTGGGGATCGAGGTTGGAATTCGTGGCCGATGGTTACGTTTTCAGTGCAGGGATTCAGCGTGAGAATAGGATGTTAGTCTTTGGCTGCTGTGTGGCTGGTAATAAGTACACGTAATTTAGTAATTTGGATGATCTGTTTGACAGTGAAGAGTTGCGTTATTCGCATTGGAAGGGATTTCGTGATGAACTTGTCTTGAATCTGGTCTAGAAAATGCAGCATGCCACTATTTTCCAGATGAAACTTGAAGTATGAGCTTATTTTATTCTCAGTTAAATAGTACCCATCAGCAGCTCTGAAAATATCTCTAATATCGAATTTATCAATCATAATCACTGTTTGTTCAGGAGTCAGTCTCCTTCGTTAGTTGGGTCACCCACTTCACTAAAATCTATCTCCGAGCCACACAGCTGCACGAACAAGGGTTCGGATTAATAGCACGACACAAGCACACGCCTAATGTATGTGTAGTCCAAATTTGTCCTCATCCAGCCATTTAACTCGCAGTCACAATCTGGACAATTAACGTTAATGCGCTCGACGAAGTGCATCGTTAATATCTGTTGCGTTGAAATGTTCCTCCTGAGTAGAACACAGCGCCTCATGTGCGACTATATTCATACGAAAAAAACTAATTCTTCTCAGCTTATTAGTTACATGCTTGACTCATGAAGTTTCAGCAACAGCCGCTTACTAAAGCAGGCTTCCTACAGCCTCGGCAGTACGTGTTTAATTAATGATTACAGAAACGCTGGCAGTGACATTTATTGCTCCTTGTACGCTAAGCTTAATTGCAGCTATAGATTATATGGTCGCAAGGTGTAGTATTTGCGTCGAGTAAGCATAAATATTTCAGTGCAGTCATTTATCTTGCAGCGCCTCAGGCTAGAGCGGACGGTCTTCTGGAGTTGAGATGTCTGATTCTCGAAAATTCTGACGATGACCGTAATTTTGCAGTTTACGTTTGTGATTTGTATGATGGCTGTGAAGCACCGGTATTGATTGCTTACGATGTATTTAAGAAATCGAAATTGTTTTTGAGTATCCGGCTTCGGCTTGCCGGCTTCCAGAGTGCTCTGTTTAAAATCAGGAGACAATTTTCTGCGGCCTCTCTTTTTGTCAGCAATCTTTTTTTTTGCCTATGATTTTTAGCAGGGGTATCCCGTGTAACCTGTCCTGACCAGAGGCTGCGTACTAAAAAATTTTTGCCCAAGTCGTAAGCTCCGCAATGATCGAAAATTTACGTTTTACTTTTGCCCTTAGCCGGTTCACTTTCCCATCTGAATGCTGACTGTGACAGATTTATGATGTTGCAATTTTTTCAGGTATCTTCTTCCCGCCTCAACCAAAAATTGTACTGGTGGCTTTAAATATTAAATATCCCTTCCATGACTTTGGATTTTGTGATTGTGCGTGAACATGAAGAAGTTAGATTCAAATATTCAGCTGTTTTGCTCGGCACCATTGAAAAAATTGTTCGCCGTTTTTTAGTTTCGTCATGAAATTATATTAGCTTCTTTCTGCTTTTTCTGTTAAGAATTGCACTCTTTTTTCAAGAAAACAAATCTATTAGTGAGGTGCAAATTAAAATCCATTCATATTGTCCCATTGATTTTCTATAAATTATGCAACAAAAACGTCCCGGGTTTTATCACTAGAATTTGATCACTTCAAAAATTTGAGTCTCGTCTCACGTCGTCCGGGAGACACGCCCTGCCCTCTCTCTTCAGCTAGACTCGTGCACTGATTACAGCGGTTGGCCAATGGCCAGTGGCACTTACCATCCCTATTAAAAACTATAAGCAGTCTATCGGTGTCCACTCAGGGACCATGGGTTGGCCATCCCTGATTCGCCTCTGATTTTCGGTAGGGGTGCTCCCGGCGCTCCAGGTTGGCAAGCCTCATGCAGAGCCGCCCTTCATTATCATAAACGCTGCTCTGGTTTACTTCTTCTTCGCACAGCACCCCTATTGAAAACTATAATAGAATTATCGCTGCAAAAACTTTGACCAAGTCGCAGCCATCGGTAAGCAGGCTCTCATTTCAATTGAAACGTTTGTCGTGTTTGTACGAATTTGTTCACTATTGGTGCTGGTTGTGTTCAAGTGCTGCTGTTACTGATGCTGACATGGTGGCTGCTGCTGCTGCTGCTGTTCTTGCTGTTGCTGCTTCTTTTGTTATTGTTGCTGCTGCTTTTGGTACTGTTTACTGGTGCTACCGCTGTGGTTGATGCTGCTACTACTGACGCTGGATGCAGCAGCTGCTGCCTTGAACTCCACTTTGCCTTGGTATTTACTGGTATACCATCACCGCCGCTGTACAACCTACCCCCACCCTTTACGCGCTCTTCATCCCTTCTCCTCCTCCTGCTCCTCTCCTTCCTTCACTTCCACCGCGTTCTCTTTCTCATAATTGTTTCATTGCTCTTCTCAAATATCCTGTCCAATTGAGCTCATCGTCTCTCATTTTTGCCTAACAACTTCTTTTTATCCAATTGCTTGTTTTCCATCTTCTTATCCTCCTCTTACTCGTCGCATTTCTTCTCGTGTCAATTTTTAACTTTTACTACTCGTTCCCCCTTTCTTAATCATCTCTGACTTCATTACCTTACTGCACCTTTTCATCTTATGGCTGCTGCTGCTGCTGTCAACTCCTTCTAATATTTTCTCCATCTATGCTTTGACTACTTTCCTCTTATCCTACTTCCTCCACCTACTCCTCCATGTCTTCCTTCTCCGGATATTCCCTCCAATGTTAGCTCCCACCTATCCAATTTTTAACTATGTGTACATTATTAGTTTGAATTCCGTTCAACAACTCACGAAGTTGGAAAGAGCGCGCTTGGTCTCTTCGCCTTCTTGTGAATCTCAAACGAAAGCTTCGCACCTATGAATTAAATTATCGACCTTGAATAATGAAAGCGTAAATTGTCGGTGGTTGTGTTCAATGATATGAGATTTTGCACCCTGAAGCTGCGGTACAGCGAGCGCGTTACCTGGTGTGTGGGTTAATATTGAACCATTGCAAATTCAGAAAGATATAACGATGTAACTAACAGGGCATTTCAATGCAAATATTAAGATTTAAACGAAAGGAAAATCAAATTCCAACGCAAATATTAAAGTATATGACGGAAATGCGGGCAATTCCAGTGGACTTTCCCCCATAACTTTGTGCAGTCAATACCGTGAACGTGTCAGCAGGATTTCCCGGATTCCGACCCCTTAATCTCTCCAGTTTTGTCAGCAAATGCCGAGAGCACGAACAGCGATGCAGGTTGGATGGTCTATTCGGTGTCGATTTCCAGCCAGCGTCTCGCGAGCTCTTCCAATCTCTTGCCTCTCGGCAAAATCCAAATGACTCCTGCCGGGCGCACATAAATTTTTAGAGAACATTAAATACTGTTCCTTAGGGTGTATGGCTCGCGGTCTCTAGTGCTCTCGAAGCGATTCATAAACCGGTTGTCCTAGTTGCTGGCACTTCTTTGGACGTGATAAGACCGGTATCGTTCGTTAACGAACTGAAATGGACCGCATATCGATCGAACTTCTGGTAGGCATTTTAGATCCAATCACATCCAGGTCCGTAGAACCATTTAAGAACCCTAATCTCATTTCCAGATTCCTGTCGTAGATTCTAAACTTTTTACATATACACAAATAGAACAAAAATTCAAAATTATTGATTTCAATTAATACTTTGATACTTTGATGTCATTCAAGTCGTAGGAAGCCCATGAAAAACTGCATGAAACTTATTCAATGTATTAAGGGAAAATACTAAACTTTGGGTTAATGATGTAGAGGCTTCTATGCCATCAAAACCGGCGAGAAGCAGCCTCAAATTTCCTTTTCAAAAGAAAAGCATGCAGTAAACTTTCTGGAGTTTTGAGAATAGAGTTTTACCAAATACTGAAGCCAAAGCATATTTCCGAATGCACATATTTGAACTTTGAACAACATTTTCTTCCATTGCTGTAGAATATTTGACCGCTCTATTTATTCATGCTTAGTTCTCATCTTTTTCGGCAACTTCATAATGTTTAAATGTCTTCATCTCTTACATACTAGCAGACGAGCAGAGCTCGAAACGTCATTGCACGATGGAGCGAACTCCATCGCTGTCGCTTGTGGTGTTCCTATATAATTAAGCTCTTGACGACTGTTTCGCAGCGACAGCATTTTGATGTAGCTGTTATCACGGCCATCAGACACCATTTATCATCGAGATCATCTCTTCTATCATAGGAGCTTTGCGATCCACAGGCGCATGATCGCCCAGTCATTCGATATCGCACGATACAGGTTTGTTAATCATCTCACGTACGCTTGAGTCTGCAATGAGAGCCTGCGGACACCAGCGCTGTTTATCAGGCAACAACATAGCGGAGATTGCGTACTGGGCTGCTACCTATACGGCATAAAATACAGTAGCGCTGAACAGATACAATTATTCATAGTGGAATAGAACTTATTGAGGAGTACCGACTACACGAAAGAATTACATAGATAAAATGTCAAGACTTCAATGATAAAACAAAATTTCGATTTAACGTCCAAAATGAGGAGCAAATGATATGAATCAAGATGCAAAAACATTTTAGTGATGATTGGATGGATAATTTAGGCGCGGAAACATTGTGTAAAATGACCGAAGTATTCAACGAATCCCACTAAATTGCAGCTTCTACACAGAATTTTGTTTTAATAATCTATTAAATTGACGTAGCGTGGCTGAAGATTTTACACAGCTGTTTTTGGCTTAAATAAATAGAGAGCAGGCTTAAATCATGCACAGCGTCTACGATGAGATTGAGTAACATTTTAACAGCCTTCTGAGGCTGGTGTATGCTTTCTTTATTCGTTTCTATTGATTTTAATATTGGATTTTCTTATACCGGAGATGCTTTTCTTAGAATATTATTGATCATTAATCTACTTGCTCCATTTGTGATCGGAAATTGATTGCCAGAAAAATATAAGTTCTATAGTTCGATCTAAAAACAACAAAATTTACTCACAATTGATACGCTTTCTTCTAATTGAAGACAAGGACTTAACGTTATGGCTACTCATAGTGATCATAGCAATTATTGCAATATTGAGAGAATAATCGTGTCTGTTGCGTCCCACAGAGCAAAATGGGAGCCATCGGGCATGATCATCACCAGGGCTCCCCTTCTCCCATGCACAAAGGTAAGTAACCTTTGAGTTGCGTGGCATGGCAGTAATTTTATACTGAGAAGACCCTTAAGCTACGACGCTGCTCGTATAGCTGTGGCTGGCCGAGATGCATGCTTGTTTAGCGGTGTGTATGCTGCGAACGAGGTGCTATTTCGACTTCGTGCATGACAGTCTTTATTTTTTAACCACTTCGCACACCATTTTCCTGGGGTTAGATTCTGAATAAATAATAGCGATACAGTAAATCTATTAGACAATCACCATACAAGTTTGAAACTAAATCATGGACGTGGAACAAGAAGGGGAATTTATCATAGAATTCACGACCACCGAGTCGGAGTTTGATAATTCCGCTCTTGGATTAGGATGTTCGCTGGTCTGCATCTCAGACGAACGTGAATATTTATAATTTTCAGCTAAATGCTGCTTCCAATCATGTACGGTACTCAGCCATTTGATTCGAGACTTGAAAATCGTGTCACAAGTTGACGTAGATTGTGATCAAATATCAGAATCAATCACAAATTGTATTCACCACTCATGGTGTGCGCTAATGGATGAATGCTTCACCGCTTCTTTCCCAGTGTCTGTACCCCAATCCAATCATAGTGAACTTCTCCGACTTCTCCTCTCTCCTTGCTTCTTCTCCTATTTTCTCTTTTACACTTCCTTTTTACACTCCTACACTTCTTCTCTCTATACACTTCCTGTGCGCAGTCGCACTGCAGTGCCCCTAACACCACGAGGCCAGCAACTATTTTCTTTCGATAAATATTACCACCGAAGAATATGGTCTATAATATTTCTGGTACCTCTAACGTCTACTTCTGTGTTCTAATGACTGAGATGAGGGTAGAGAAAATTACAGCTTCTGTACGTAAGCAAGAAACTGAACTGCACTTTGAATTATTTTTGCTGGAAAAATAGTGAACTCTCCTTGGGCACTGCGTCCCAAGTAAGCAATCGAACAAATGATTTTAATATTTTGACAAACAATTTTAATATTTTATTAGAATCAAATTATGATTCTATAGTAGATACTTGCAGCTCAGACATTTATCCCGTTTTATCACGAAATTACTTAATTCAAAACCTAAAATAAATCTGAGATAAAACATTTACGCGTTAAAAATTGTAATTACATATTTTGAATCTGTATAAATAAGTAAACAAATCGACAGACTTCGAGGAAGAAAGTGAGCTTCCAAAACAGTCCAAATCCAGCAGTTTTCTAATCCTCAATCTAAAGCCGGATGTGATTTGATCAGATCCTCTTAATCCGGCCTTTAAGATCAGTTGTGTATCTATGTAAGTGCGGGTATTCTGTTCAATAAAATCCAATTGAACTGTTCATTCTACATTAATACAACTTCCGTTAATCTCATTGCTTGCACATTCTAAACACNAAATACGTGTATATACATACACTTAATGAAGTTGTTCTGAAGTTGGAGTCAATTGACTTCCTCGAAAGTGTGCGACAACGATTTTTTGAGGCATATAACTCACAATTCATAAATACTTCTACTTAGCCCTCGTTCCATAAGTTGAGATGGGTTCACAACGAGTATTTTCTGTTCCTTTACAAATACAAAAAGATTCAAAGATGCACAACAACCAATGTCTCAATCCTGAGCCTGTGGTCATGTTTCTTAATTATTCAATTTTACCTGAAGCATATTCGACATCACCCTTGGGTTTGAATCAACCAAATTAACGAAGTAAATAGGGAGGAAACTATTTAAATGCAATGTTTACACTATCGGAATTTTGGTTAAGTGAATATACCATAAATTTATGCAATTACAATTTTTTGTTTGAATGTACTTACAATTTAAAAGTATTCCCTTTCTTAGAAAGCATCTCAAACCGTCTCATACGAGGTTCGTGTTTTTAGCCAGAACGCCTTGAATATTCGAGTTGCTTGATACTTGAATGAGCAATTGAGGTTGAGATACTCATAGATGGCGTGTGTTGTTGGTAATCTGGTGTTCAAATCTATCATATATGGCTGCATGCAGTTTGCCTGAAATCTAATTAATCATTAATCTTACTTCAATGGTGTCACTTAGAATCCCTCTTTGCAATTTACTTAATTCTGAAGTCATGGTGTAGAAGTCGTAATATTTACGGTCAGTGTCATTTTCTTGAGCTCATTTATAAAAATAGCTCATCATATTTTCTTTCAAATTATTTTTGCATTATAGAACGTTTGTTTTAACTGTCTTACAATTTTAAATTTCATCTTTTCCGATTGCTTTTAAGTATTCACGTAATAAATCAAGCATGTAAAATGTTAACGGAAGTCGCATGGCTGTAATTAGAAATTGGAATCGCATGCAAACACTAATGGGGATTCTTCACTTAACGAACAAGTCCACATTAAATTAACTGTATAAGTCATTTTACACCCTATTTTAATGCATGTTTCAGAACTTACGACTACGGATGAATACTTAGCTAGAATATATCGGCAAAGAAGTGTTCATAGTCTTGACTGGCGCTGTGTAAACTGCGGTGAGTACATACCATGCAATTATTTTTCAATGCAATATTATTGGCCACATGGGGGAGTAAATTTTCACATTTTTTTCATGCACTGTAAATATAATAGGTGAAAATAATGAGTGATCCAACCTTCACTAATTTTCAACAAATTCATTCAATAATGCAATTTAAATTTTAAATTGATCGTTCACTGCAGACGGGCGAACTGTGCCCCTATGATTCTAATAACAAATTTTCCTGACAAATGGCTCTTCAATGTTACTATTCACCTCATTTCGCTGCGCAGTTCTGTTTTTACCTCACTTCGCTGCGCAGTTCTGTTTTTATCTCATTTCGCTGCGTAGTTCTGTTTTTTACCTCATTTCGCTGTGTAGTTCTGTTTTTATCTCATTTCGCTGCGTAGTTCTGTCTTTTACCTCATTTCGCTGCGTAGTTCTGTTTTTATCTCATTTCGCTGCGTAGTTCTGTTTTTTACCTCATTTCGCTGCGTAGTTCTGTTTTTTACCTCATTTCGCTGCATAGTTCTGTTTTTCTCTATTGCAACAAAAGTGTCAAATCGGAAGAATCACTCGATATTTTCACGCACGGTAATAAAATACACAGTAATCACGAAAGATTCACTCGAGTAAAGCGTTATTTGTCTTTTGATGGTTGGTTCTTCTCATTTGACTTTCGTGGACTAAACTTCCTCTAAGCTATTCCTCACCTTTGAAACATTCAAGAACATATTTCAAGAGCTTATATGTAGATTTTTTAAAATTCATTGACAAAAACTGAATGTAAGAAGAATATGTAAGAGATAAAAAACACTTAAGGCGAGACCTTGCTTTGACGAAAAAAAATGTATGGGCCAGCAACTGGCTCGTTTGCATTTATTCCCCGTGGATGACCTACCCCAAGGGAAGTGAGTTTGCTCACCGAGCAGTGCAATAAGAAGTCGGCCTGATAATAATATTACAATCGGAAGAACTTGTCGCCAGTAAAAGTATACAGAAGAGCAAAAAATAACACAAGCGCAGCAAAAAAAACAGGCTGAAGCGTCTTCAGTAGTCCCAGTTAAGCAGAAGTTTCTGAAGCAGATGAGCATTTTTCGCAAAAACAACACATTACAAACAATTTTCAAATAGGTATGGAGGAAAAAGTGACTAGGGTGCCTTGCAATGAATGAAGAGGCGTCGTGTACATAAAAACTGGTCTATCAAAGGAAACGTTCTCCTTCACCGCAGCCGCTGCACTAACATTGCAAATGTAAAAAGTCCTACCCTACATAGCGCAAAAACTCTTCTAGTTATTATACACGCTGCAGCTTTTTAGCTGACTCCATTGAACTTGAAGTCTTACTGACAAAAAGTTCGATAACATTTTCGAGTGCACTGATAATTGATGCACCTTACCTGCCCGTTATTCTTGGAGGTTTAAATCCCAGCCAATTTAATGTACAACGAATAATTGTACTCATGGCAGGACTTATGTTTTGCTTAATTTTGGTCTGCATCCTCGATGTCAAATTCCGACACTCAGCAACACTCTCATTTTGCTAATTCAGTTACTTCATCTTGCAGGACGACTGTTTGTGAGCTGAACTTCCAGAAAATGTTTTATTTAAAAAAATTTTGCGGACTTGACTATTTAAAACAATCTGTGAAGGAAATCATTTTGTTTACTTCTCTTGATATCATGTTCAAGGTTTCAGCTTGAGGAAATTAATTAAAGTACTAGTAAGCTATTTCATCTAGAAAATAAATCCTATTTATCAACCGCTAAAACTAAAATTTTATAACTTTTTGTTTGATTCCATTCAAAGATTTTTTCTGTTATTCACGATAATTTTTACGACGCTCCAAAAAAACGCCAAAGTTCATGATCGCGGTCGGCAATGGAAGACATTACCATACATAAACCTCAGGTTTTCTCCAGCCACAACTTTCACTCAGAAGATTAATTCGATCATGGTAGTAATTAATGTATTCGTTCGTAATGGCATTTCCCTCAACACATTCGACATACGCAATAAAAGCCTAGTCTCATATTCTGCCATCTAGACTACGCATAAAAAGTGACTTTCTTCTTCTTGAGTTTTTGTAGGAGCTCACATTTTTTTCCTATCATCGAGACAACATATGGAAAAAGTTACTTCAACTATATTGATTTCTCTAAGAGCTGAACAAACTTTATTTGTTGTCATCGAAAATCGACATAAGAAGTAGCAAGTTTCCTTTTCATTGGTTTCATTATGTGAGCAAAAAACTAAACACTCTGGCCTCTGAATAGCATAAGAAGTAAATTTCGATTTAACCGTCTATTAGTCGCTGGAAAAATTGATATTCACTCAGTCATCGAGGCAGCATAAGAAATAGTAAGTTTCTTCATAAATTTCTCCCGGCGCTGAAAAATCATATATTCTGCCCAGTAAACTGAACATAAGAAGTGAGTTTCCTCGTAATCTGTTTCTTTAGGTGTTAAAAACTTTCACTTTTTGCTCTGGGCCGGGAAACCTGGGATGAACAAGTGTAATATAAAATGAAAAAATCGTGCGGCAAAAAACTGAAAGCTAGGAACCTTTCACTCAAGGTCGCACGACACAAAAGTTCTTTCGTGTGCCAGGCCAAACCAATGATGAGAATTTTTTTCATGCAAAACACCATGATGAATGCATTGATTTGTAATTGTGTTTGGTCATCTCAATGACTTTATTAAACGCGCGAGCATTCAGCGTTGTTAGACTCACACATATTCTTCATCTTGGAAATCATTTTCTGGCTGTTGCGCTAATTGAATGAGAAATTTTTTACGTTTTGAATCTTAGTTCTCAACTTAATCAGATTATTCTTGGACAAAATTTACCGCTTCTAAAATGATTTGATCTGCTTAATCGTACCAGTGCTAGACAAATAATTATCATATCTGTATGGCTTCGAACTTTGTTAATAATGCTAAAACTTAAACTTTATAGATTTGCCATTGAACTATTCAAGAATTCGTCTTCCTCTTCCCCGATTATGATTGTCTTATATTTTTTTATTCATCGGATTATATTTTAATTATATTTGTTTGTAAGTTTAACTGCATTGAAAATTATCAAAGCCTTCACAATGTCGCACTTTAGTGTATCAACAAAGTTGTCTGTAGAATGGGCAGTGATATAGATCGTGACATTTTTTCAGTTGACAAAATCCTCGTTGCTCTGAATTCTCTTCTTCTAATCTAAAGCCGGGGAGAACAATTCTTCGACTATTTATTACAAACGAATTTAATTTCGATCATAATTTTATTATATACTTTAATTCGTCTAGCAGTCATAGCAGTGGACGGTTTTTGCTTGTGCTTCTGTGCACACAAGAGCTTCAGAGAAAATAGTTATATTAGTTATTCAAGCTTATCTTGTACGTTCTTTCTTCTCTATATGCATGATAAATTATCACGGATTTTTTTGCTATATATGACGTTTTCCTGTTGTGTTGGTGATTATTATAGTACTATGGTGGTGATTTTTGATTACTTTCATATTCATTTGCTTTGAGGATCGATTTCAAAAGAATGTATGAGCTCAATGCATTCGACGGTCATTCTTCAGTGTTACAGTCCACGTTATGTAGCAACAAAGAAGTTGTAGGAGGCTTGACCTCTCCCTAGACTGCCCCTTATCTCGAGTTCAGTACGGAATTAATGTCATTTTTGCAACGAGTTTGCAATAGTTGATGTCTCGAGGGCTTATTTGCGCTAGTAGCAGCCGCAACGACGGTATAACGATGCGAATTCCTGCTTTGCATCGGCGCCCCTAGACCGTCTTGCGCGACATACATGGAATACCTATGGAATATAGGCACAGTTACCAAACTGGTTTTCATGCATTAGCCTTCTATGCATGATAAGGCTGACATCGACCACATTTAAAGTACGTACCCATTGATTTGTTCTTATAATATTCAAAGCTCGTGCTATGCATGCCATTCCGCTGGCGTCGAGAGGGTACTATGCAGTTTGCTTGTATTCTTACCCGTCGTATTCTTTCGATATCTGCATATTACAATTGTATTTAATTAATTGGCAATTGCATCTCCAGCAGTTATATTTTGCAGATAGAAGCTGGTTTATCTTTTAATTTGTGCTCTCATATTTTCGAAGTCTGCCTAGGAAAATTTTGTAAGTGAACAATTGCAGCTCGTGCAGTTGAGCCAAGTAAATAGAAGCAGCACGCTTCGGATACGTGCTTCTTCATACATGCGTTCATCTTAGTGATCATGCATTAGGATTCTTCTGATCCTTCAATGTTTTAATTTTCATTTGTTAGTTCAGAAAGTCCAGTGATCAATGTTCTCCTTAAAGCACCTAGATTTATTTTCTATTTCGACGATAATCAGCAATGTTTTAGTTTCTATTTATTTTTGTAGTGAATGTTTAATGCGTTCTGAAAATATATGTATAGTTCGTGTAGTTGATATTAATTTCTTACCGTGAATGAACGAGGCTCAATTTAAGCATGATTGTTCATTTTGTTGATTAAGACGTGATTGACGTGGCAGTGATTTTTAAATGACTTCTTGAAAATGAAAGTAAAATCTCGTAGAGGCGTTGGAGAAATAATGCTCATAAATGTGTATGCAGATAAATTTTTGCATGTTTTGATGTGGTGTTACTCAAAAGTGTTGCACACAATCTGTATGTTTTGTTGAAGAGGATGCATTGTAGGACATCCTTTATGTATCCTACCTACGGAAGAATGCAATCGTAACGAATTCTGACAGCTGGAATAATGGAAATAACGTTTGTTGCATCGACTGTTGACACATTTCAGAGGAGATGAGTTTTTCCAGATCTCGCACAATGCGCCCTCCAAATTAATCTTTTCAAATAAAGTGACGGAAAAATCCCTTTCATTCAACTCAGGTCCGCTACTTTTGGGATTTTTTGCACTCCTTTTCTACCGCAAGCAAGTCAAGCAGCATTTTTGCTTTTCATCTAACACAACAATCGTCGTCGGTGGCGCTGCGATATTCTATGTGCATCAGAATGCCAGGGCAATCCAGCCCTTGCACGCAACCTGATGTTCTGATTTCATTTAAGTCTGAAAAAGTAAAGGCAAATTCATGTGGAATCCGTATACGTGTAACCACTCAGTTATAGTGCCAGGTAGAAGCTGCGATGGCTGGAAGCTTCTCCCAGAAAAATGAGGAAAAACCTGTTTGTCGCAGCCTGTTAAGCTCCCAAGTGATAGCGACGCTCACTTATTTAGAGG
>JALHKN011004386.1:0-14968 GCA_039513755.1 Hyalella sp. 3TK10
TCACTGTCAGCAGGAGTTCATTGTCAGCAGGAGTTCACTGTCATCAGGAGTTCATTGTCAACAGGAGTTCACTGTCAGCAGGGGTTCATTGTCAACAGGAGTTCAATGTCAGCAGGAGTTCTTTGTCAACAGGAGTTCACTGTCAGCAGGAGTTCATTCCCAACAGGAGTTCAATGTCAGCAGGAGTTCACTGTCAGCAGGAGTTCACTGTCATCAGGAGTTCATTGTCAACAGGAGTTCACTGTCAGCAGGGGTTTATTGTCAACAGGAGTTCACTGTCAACAGGAGTTCACTGTCAGCAGGAGTTCACTGTCAGCAGGAGTTCATTGTCAACAGGAGTTCCTAATCGGGAGCGTGATCCGGCATGTCGGCACCTGCCTGCACAAACTGTGAAGTATAAATAATTGTAAATATCAGATATTGCAGCGATAACATAACAAAACCAACGCTATCCTTAAGCATTCCGGGCATCCGGATACCGTAAAACTTTAACGGGAACAGTGAAAATTCCATCGGAACGACTCCACTAACTGAAGAATCACCTGAAGAAACGGTACCTGATTACGAAGTTGGAGATAAAAATCGTAAATAGCAATTATGTACCAGAATTTTAAAGTCATGATATTTTAACGTGACCCTCATTTTTCTGGTTTAGGAAAAAACTCGAAAGCAATTTTTTCAATCCACATAGTCGACTGTACAAAGAAAAGAGCACGTCGGAGGTTGGTTGAAGCTTGGAAGCTGGCTTGACCGAAGAATCTTGATACTGAGCGGAGCACTGCAGTAATTGGTCAATTCTAATTTAATACCCTATATAAGCTCACCACAGTTAGGTACACCATTGGAATCTAGATGAGCCATCACCTTATGGACTGTTAAATAAATTATCTTATGTGCTTGTGGGAAAACTGGTATTTAATGTCATCTAGAGTGACAACGCGTGAGTAGTTTAGGGATGTAGGTAACATTTGATTAGTTGCGATTGCAAGTCATGCTTATGAATTGACTGTAACTAGACCGTAATAATAGGAAGCCGATTTCCTTTATTCCGAGATCAAACTTCATAGAACCTAGTTACATGGGCTACCTTAATGTGGCAACTTCAAGTGCACTGGTTCAACCATTTTCCATCAGCTAGGAATTTTTCTCATCGATTGAATAATTTTTTAGGATTATTTTTACGATTAAAAACGCTCGTTGACAAAACTAAGTCTTTTAAAAATAATACATTTATCGAAACCAAGTATATATTTTTTACGATAGTCTTAGTTAAAATTGTCTCCTAAAACCCTGTATTGAATGCTGCGGTACAGCCATTTGAAGATCACAGTTATTTTCTTTATATCGAGTAACGTGTTCACGTGCTCTATGGATGATAAAACATCGTATCTCGCAAAATAAGAGACAATTTTTTGGTTGACGTACACTTAATAATTCATGTTCTTCTATTATTTAACTATTTACGAACTTTCAAGTTCAGAAGTTTCGATATTAATTGCTCATTGCCTCAGCCGACGGATGAACACACTCCACCCTCCTCACCCCATGTCCAGTACGGAAGCGATGCAAAAGTCAGCCATATTGTGATTAGAACTGCAGCCTCACCTAATGAGCGGTTGCCCATAAGCCATCGTCTAATTAACTGGCCCTGCACAGACGCCCTGTAAGACTCTGCAAGCTTAATGAACCGCTTCCCAGGAAATACTAAATGGGAAAACAGGAGCAATATGTGCGTCTTATTCTGGTCATTAAGAAATTGAAGGCACTGGTAAAAATTTGTCTCTAGGAAAAATAACAGGAGCGGTTTTTGGAAGTGTGTAGTAAGTTTCTAAGGACTGGAAGAAGAATGAAAGTGGTTATGAGCAAATCTTAAAACGAACGTTTAGGATTTACACTAGCTCATCGGGTACTTTAGAGGACACAATTATAAATCACAAAGATTCATCGAATAAATCACAAGAATGTCACTATTGGAAAAACAAGGAAAGTAATGAAAACAATATGACGTGAATCACGTAATGTGTCTGAATGGAAATATTGTGTCGCCAAAACACCAATGCCAACTGATATGGCAAAGGACTCTGACGGTGAATATGTTCACTCAAATAAATGTACAGGGATAGAACGCTACCTATACTTATACGTGAATGGAGATTCGAAAATTCAGATTCCAAGCATTGTATTGTAGACAAAATAATAATAGTAACCTTCATACTTAATAACCTGATGATCAGAATTCGTGTAGTTGTCGTGTATAGTCGAATTTTGGAGGTTTTGAATATAAGAAGTTCGGTCCAAAAATTCAGATTTTTAATTAGATATCACTCATATGAATTCTAATCAATGTTTATAGTTCCCTTGCTGCCACTGCATGGAGATGGGCGTTTAAATTTACGAATATTTCAAATATTTCTAACAACTGTGATTCATCTTTCATATCTAGGACTGAATAACAAACCTTTACAAACTTCCTATAGTGTTTCATCTAAAGTTTTGGACTTGCTTTCGTTCCTACTCTTTAATTTCAATTGATATGATGCCGGCTTCTTAACGTTTTTGACAGACGAAACTAACAGTTGTTCTAAATTGGTAAATAATTAATTTATAAATAACTTTCTGCACTTAAAAATAAGATAATTGATTAGTTTTTGAGGTTTATTCTGACAGACCATCACAAATTGCTTTCTTATTAGTTAACTATATAGCAGGTTAAGCCCTCGTTGCTCGGGAGGTTGTATAACACTGTTAACTGAATAAAAAAAATATGGTTATGATGGTATATAGGATACCCAACTTGCCAAATACGCATCGGCAGAGGAGCAGATAAAATATGATGGTATCCATGATACCAAGCTTACAAGGGACCCAAGGGAGGCTGCAAACAAACAAACTTTGAAAAATATAGATATAGATCGGAATTTTGATGGCGAAGTGATTTTGTCATTACTTTGGGTGATTTTTTTGGGACCAAAGTTCTATTTTGTTTAAATACACTCTTTACATAAAATAGACAATTAGATAATTCATACAATTTACACAATAGATGCATAAAAATGCAAGGTTAAATACTATGGGTGGAAAGAGTAAAGCAACAGAAAAGTTTTATATCAAAATAAATTTCTAAAACCAGGGGAGAAAGGGTTTCCACCCAAGAACAAAAAACTAAATTCATCCTATTTTTTTAAGTAAATGTTAGTTCAAAACGTTAGCCATGGCTGTGGAAGAAACTTCTAGAGTATTACAATGTCTTCTGCAGTCACCACGAGCTCTAGAATGTATGGAGTGCAATTCAAGCAGCATCCTCGTCACGCCTAATGCTTATTAAAAAGTTAACCGATCGTCAGAAACCCCAAGATCCTACTGCTCCATACCGAAGGGTTGAGATACAGAAATATTTCTAAGCAATTAAAGTACCATTAGTACCATTTTCTTCCAGTACCATTGGCCCTGTCACTTTGAAGCGAAATCGAAATTGGGGAGCACTGACAACCATCAATGTCAAAATGATCCTCGGAAGATTTCTTTCTGAGCATCAAAGGAAACACGAAGAAAGGCTGCGAACGCCTCAATAACAACTTTTTAAGAGATACAAGATAATCTACTGACCTCAGGAGCTTAGGTCAGTAAGCGAACTATCATTAATTGACTGCACCGGCATCATTTGTGATTGCACAGCCCAAGGGAGACACTTCTGCGACAAGAGAGACGCTGATATGCGCGGTTAATTAAAGCTCGCATGTGAGCATCCGTAGCAACGTGCTGAGATCTGAGATTATGTCCCCCGGACATATGTGAAAAAAATAGACTTGTTTGGCCGTAATTGAACCCATCATGTCTGGAGAGAGAACGTAAGTGCTTACTAACCTAAGAATACCATCTAAACAGTGACGCTTGGAAGAGGCAGCATCATGGTCTGGAGGTGTTTCTCATCAAACGGTGCCGGAAATATCCATGTTATAGAAGAGACCATAAATTCAGTTGTCTACAAAAGCCTTTTGCAAAATAATTTGAAAATTTCTGTGTAAAAGCTTGGACTGGGAGACAGATGAATCTAATTACAGGACCAAGATGATCCAAAGCATCTACTGCTAAAGCTACACACTATTGATTTTCTCTGAATAAAGGAGACGTACTAGAGTAGCCAAGTCAATCGCCAGATTTGAATCCTATCGAAAACTTGAGGCGTACATTGAAAGCTTTGATTCACGTGGGAAGCTCCAAGACCATCAAAGACTTGAATGCAATTTCCCAGTCAAAAATCAAGGACGTTTCGCCCGCGTTTTGAGAGTAGAGCGGTCAGTGCAACGTCGACGGGCGCATAGTGTATGAATCATTTGCGTATCGGAGGTGCAGTGACTACTTTTTTGGCGTATCACCGGTCACTCGCTTGTCAACGCCGCTTATCGCTGCATCACGTGGCTTGTAAGGCTCGTGTTTCCTGCCGCTAGCCCTCTGCTTGGCTGCGCTGGCTCCTATGGGATTCCTTCACTAAGATGGTTCAACGTAACTCCACGCGTAAATTAGACAACCGTCTGAATTTTTCCATGCTAATCCAGCTATCTATTTGCAATCCGTGCTAATTAACATAGAATGTTTCAACCTGGTAAATCAACCTGGTAAAATTTTGCACCTTGCTGTTGATGCAGTGTTTAACTTTTCATATTTTTTCGATTGCCAAGTGTTCTACTAGTTATGCTCGACTGATCGATTTTACAGATATCTCCTATTCAGCGTATATGTCGGAGATATTTCACCTCTAAAACTAGTTAAAAACGAACAAATCCAAACTGGGAGTGTCAATCTCTACGTCTAACGACTGCTGCTGCCTTGACATGCGAACGGCTGCTGTCATAAATCTCTTAGGAGGTGACTGCTAGCGGTGTGTTTATCTTGATTTGTTTATTTTCGGCGGAGGTTCGATGTGGGCATAGACCATTCATCGGAGACGTGAAAACCTCCCGTTTTTTCAACCAGGGTATAGGAGCAGCGCCTGGGTTGTTTCCACCAACGGTCTCGATGGCATAGAGAGCTTTTGCCGTCACATGCTGTGAATTTACCGCATTATTTTGCTGTTTGCACCAAACCACGATTCAGACTTGTAGGCTGGCTGAACACGAGGCTTAAAATCCACGGCCGCCTGCTAATGTAATAAAAAACTCTCCGCCGTACTCCGCCAAGATTATCCCCTCTGCCCTCCTATACTGAGTATGCAGATACATTCATACGATTGTATATACATATTTAGCATGGGTGTAGAAGCAACAACATCGGAAATATACAGCCACGAGTATTTAAGTTGCTTTGTGAGACTGCATTCACACTGAAAGTTATGACAGAGATCAGGCTGGGAAGTGTTTTATCACTATAAGCCTTCAAAATCAATCATAATAAAAACTAAAAAAGTCATACTGAAAGTGGATGCAGCATGATGCGTATGTGCAGTCGTGCACAGCTCCATGCGTGTGCAGCACATGCGTCATGTGCAGTCGTGTGTAGCACCATGTGACATATGCAGCACCATACGCTTGTTTGCAGTCTCGATGAAGCACCATCGTGATCACTGTGCAGTCATGTTCTGGTTATGTTGTTTTGGAATGTGTAAGATAATTAGCAAGTTGGACACTAATCAGAAGGACAGAAGCTCCGCCTTTCTAAAACTGCCAGAGACTAAACTGAAGAAGTTGGCATGCAGGGCAGGTAGAAACAGGAGCAACGCGCACCTAACTCTGCGGATGCTCGATACCAATTGCATGGGATACGCGCTGTCCCAAGGCAGTTGCAAGCGGATGCAGTATATTCTTGAGCGAAGCTCACTCGTTGACAAAAAGTCATTCATCACCGACGACATTGCACCAATAAACGTGCATGACCATCAATTACTTTAACGATCGCACTAAGCCCACAGATATTTATGAGCGCAAACTTGATGTCGTACTGGGAGTGGCGGCCAAATGCCTGTAATACGCTCTCGATCGCCTGTCACGCCTTCAATACGCGAGCGAACCGCCCTTCAAGTTTGACGGGCTGCAAAGAAGAATGGGTTAAAATATCCAAGTGCTGTGGCAGTGCACTCGTCAAGAACTACAATTTGCGAGTGTAAATTTGCTGTCCTTGGTTGATATCAAAAGTTTTTCAAATAGGTACTAACTTCCGGAAATTAATTTGATCGAATGTTTGCAAACACCTTTAATAATGATTTTTAAATTTTTTCTCAATAATTACACTCATGAAAAAACTTCTTTCTATGTCTTCACTCCTCACATTATAATTAGACTTATGTTGTTATACATCTATTGTTTCAATTCAATGAAGTTATGTGGCTTATAAATTTATATCAATAGATTTTTTAGTGCACGAATACTCATTTCCCTCCAATGCATGTATTGTATATTCGACACAATCAAATTCTATTCACGACGCATAACTCTGACATGATATAACTTCGTCATCTT
Organism: Hyalella sp. 3TK10; assembly: GCA_039513755.1. NCBI lineage: Eukaryota > Metazoa > Arthropoda > Malacostraca > Amphipoda > Hyalellidae > Hyalella > Hyalella sp. 3TK10. Next base: position 6,453 of record JALHKN011004386.1, read on the forward strand.
GATATAAGTAGCTAAAATGTATTCCATTTTTTTAACAGTAAAAAGAAGATGCAATCAACAGCTGATACAAGTTTGGACTTCCTAATTTACTGGATTCTGTTTTGGGAAGAATACAGATAATTGTAAGAATTTGGCAGAAGGTGTACACTACCCTAAAACTTTTTCAATGTAAAATGTATTGTAGTTCTGGGTAGGGATCAAACACTACATAGCTTCAAACCCATTTACAACGTAGAAAATCCAAACAGATTTTCAGCTTCTATAAGTTAAATCTAAGGCTCGTATAAGATGTTGAAATCAACCCAGCGTGCGAGTTCATCTGTTGCTGTAAAAAAAAAGCTGGTATAAATTACTGAGCGGCTCCGCAACTTAATTTAATCATTTTAATCAGCAGCTCAGCTGTAGTAATTTGCTTGATAATTTGAACGCTTCAATTAAGGGGCAGCCATTATTGACACTTTCACGCCTCTTATTTTCGGTCGCTAGTCAAGACATTCACTAGGTATGCAGCGTGACTGGATTCTCGCACTAGCTCTTTGTCTTTGGGAACAGAATGATTCAGAGAAAGGCATCATTGAGTTTGTCAATTACCAGAGAAATTAAGATAATCGACTAACAAATGCAGAGGAATTCGAAATTGATAAAGATCCACTATTTGCAAATAAAGAGAGAACAAACAGAATTCTTGAGATGGGCCTTTATTGCATTCAGATCAATATTTATGGATGTTTACTCTAAGCTATGAGATTTTCATAGATATTTAAAACCGAATTCATGTTAAGCTTTACCTTCCCATTGAATATCGATAAATTTTTCCCAATGAAGAAAATGTTATTGTTTTTGATCATGCCTTCTATAATAATCACAGAAGCAGTCGAATTCGTTGGATGGAGATTGCAAAAAAATGAGTAAATGAAAATCAAATCGCAAGAAGTTTATAAATCTAGTAAAGGAACATTCTGAGCTCTTTGTTTCAACAGATATTTATCAACATTTTATTCAACAGTTTCTTGTAGAAATCTCTGATTACATAGAGCGTGAAACTGTACATAAGACTAGTTTTATGACTTGCAACTGCATTTAATTGCTCAAAAATGGCAGATATCATATTAGTTTCTAGTCGATTATTTATTTCCATGCACGGGTTGAAAATAACTAAAAAAATTACTACACATATCTATCAACGAAAGAATACCCAGTATGTAGCTTCTCATTGTTTACAACCTCGAATATAACGATAAATTTTGATTTTCGAAATATATAGATCAAATATTTCTAAAAATTTAATCTCATTCATGAAATTTACTTGAGGTATGGGTGAGCTCGACCATCTCAATTTTAAAAAATAGTTTTTTGCCCGGGTTTTCAAAGGAAGCTTAATCGACACCGCAACGCCACGAACTTCGTAATATTTGCCATAGGTTTAATCACCGCCAAAATTTGACCTCACGATCTGACTCCACTTTCCATTTCAGGCAATTTTTTCATGCCTGCTGGCCGTTTTCTTCTTGTTATTCTTCTTGCCGTCGCCCAAAGTAATTCGCACGTACGCAGGCACACATAAAAAAACGTTTCGTAATATATTAAAGCCCCCCGTCGAGCCTCAGTCACGAGTTTCGAACTAAATTGTGAGCATTATATTCTTCCAGAATTACGGAAGGGGCCTGCATTTAAAGAAATATAATTGGTATAGTTACCCGCGAGCAATAATATAATATGCACAGTCTTAGCAATAACCATTTGGCCGTCACAGGATAAACAAGTGTCAGAAATGACTGACTGAATTCTGATGTTTCATTTACTGTATGCTACTATATAGGCTTCATTAAAACATTTTCCCGCACTTATCATTCAAATATTTAGTTGTTATTGTTGAAATCATTGAAAATATTTGAAACTAGAATTCACAGTTGAAATTACGCTGAAGCCATTAGGATAGAACCAAGTCAGGCGCAAACATCATGCCAGAATTACTATGTATGAGAATACTGCATGTCACCAAAATTTGCCTCAAAATTTAAGTCTTAACACACCTGCAAGTAATCATATGCCCGAAAAGGCACTGAAAATGTTAAAACTATTCTTGCAATATCGAATGATTGATCATGGAGGTACGTTAAAATAATTATCTGAGAAACACGGAGAATTCAGAAACTGTTTCTAAAAATTAACACTGTGTTCAAATTCAACGGGAATAACAAGTTTACGTACTAGCTAGAGAAGTCTACCTCATGTGCCACCATTGCCAATTAAAATTAGTAATAATAAATAATTATGACTTTTACACCGTACGGTGGAATATAGTTTTACTCGTCAATTCTTTTGAGCACAATCATTGCAAATATTCTCTCTTCGATCGACAGAAATAGACTCAGTGAGTGTTAAATTAATCTATGTTATGCGCGCATTCTCCTTGAATTATTTTGGAGACGTTGGATGTTCAACTACCGACTCTCACGAATCTCAAGTAAAGGGTAGATAGAGCTTCAAGGAACCTCATATTTAATTGAATCTAGAGGATAGAATGATGAACTGAGTCTGGAAGCAACAATCTAATCATATTTCCGTTAAGTCTCTTATAACTGTGGAAATAATATTAGCCATCGTGAGTAGTTACACATAACAGACGAATTAAATTCAAAACTATAAACAATCAACGATAATTAACTATTACCACTTTTTTCTTCAAAGCTATTTCAGATATTTTAAAAATTTGAAACTCAATCATAACTTATCGCAGTTTAATTATGAATCGAGTGCATTTTGAACAGCAATTTACAAATCGTCCGTCAATAATTAAATTGTTATAACTTTTGAAATGCTTCATTAAGGTTCAAATTCATTTCGCAAGAGATAAAAAAAACTCACTTATTTAAGCGCTAAACTCACACACTAAAATATCATCAATAGTTCATTTGTAATCCTCATATTTGACGAAGACTTTTCAATTTTAAATCAAAACTTGTGAATCAAAATTGAAGAATTATTTACAAAAATGCAACAACTTATTATCTCTCACATTTATTCATGGAGCATAATGAATTGTAATCAAACATCACTTATTTTTCAGCGGTTAGCAATAGCTATGTACAATTATAATTTACTATTAAATTGGTGGTGAAGGACAAATAAGCCTTGTAAAAACTATTTCACTTAAAGAGATGAATCCCATATGTAAAATATGTGTACAATGTTTGACTTAAAAAATTTTCATCTCCAAAAAAAACTTAAATACATTTACAAAACGGACTGAAAATTTCTATTTGATTTGGCAAATTTCGTTACTGCTGCACCTACAGTCATTATTTGATAAAAAAAACACTGTGTTTTCCTCAATATCTTAATCCTCAACCGCCTAAGTTACTAAAACATACTAGGAAGAAGACGACGAAGAGAAACGAGATTAAAACTTTCGTATATATTGGCCCATTTATTGAAAAAACAAGAATTGGCACAAATTGTTTCAGTTGAGTTTACTTGGTATTACTATTCCGATAATTTATTTGATTCTACATGAAACAAATAGAACGACAAGGTCTGGTATTCCTACATCTGAAGAGCAGTCACGTGCGTACTCAAACGTCGGTCTTTATGCAATTAACCTTGTAGCACGGACGCTTATTTAGGTTAGCAAGGAGCGCTACTTCCGTTGACAGTGAATACATTTTCAACGCTTGGCACATACCGCTGCGTTATTGTTCTATTAAAGAATCCACCCAAAATTATGGATCCAAAATTGGATTCTAAACGTAGTAAAATGTGTGATTTGAACTCGCAAATCGAGCTCGGAAATTTTCTGAGTTCATTTTGGTGAGAATTACTACAGTAAGAACATCGAATTTTCAATTTTAAATCAGAACGTGTGAAAGGCTTCATCAACCTGCAGGTGGAATCAGAACTCACAGCCGTCACAAAAAAGATTCACAAACATGCCACAACTTAACATTCCCCTCCAGCTGCGCATCAAACATATTTTTTCAAGCAAATAGTATAAAGTGGCATGATCAACTGAAATTTGAAGTTTAATTTACAAAATTACTTTTGACGGTGAGGGTTAATTAAACATGCTTTGAGCACTTCACGAGGGCTTCCCTCCGTTGATGTAACGACGCTTACTCTGAGTAGGCATAGCAGGCTTACATTAGCTCTGCATGTGCAGGTGTCAGCAGCATCATGCAGACTTGGAATTGTTTGTTTCAATTAATCAATCCAATCCCGTTTCATTAAGAATTAATGAGTCGATCTTTGAGAACATAACTACCTACAAATAAATTCGTATTTTATCCTGTTTTATGTAAGTGGGGAAATATTACTTTGTATTTATATTTTTTAAGCTTATATTTAAGAGCAAATTCAAAATCTCAACGCAAGGCTTTCTGCTCCAAGATTAGATTTATGCTTCGTCCACACTATTTATAGATAAGATTTAAAAAATGTTTTTACAATTAGCAGCCTATCTAAAATAGAAAAAAACAGGAATACCTCGATGATGATGAACAAAATTCCTACACTAACTCTCATAAATGTTTAAAAAATACACGGGTATAGAAAATTTAATGTTATAATGTAAAAAAATCCACATCTATAATTTTGACGGGATCGTGCTCTTTCATAGCAATGGATCTAGCCAATTCCGCATCCCTGAAGAGGCATATCGTTAGTAAAATTTCTTCACTGTATATCAGATTGATTTTGTTGTTCAGACAGGTCATCACTGTAAATTTCTACCGACAATCTCTAGTATACAGTATATGTTCAACAACTTCGGAAATGTGTATGCTGCACGTTGATGTTCAAATAATTTTAAGTTTCTACAGGAAAACTTAATCTTATTTTATCGTATCTTATATAATTAATGGTGCAGCTTTGACCAGCTGCTCACACGATCAGAATTGGACTATTTGAGCGAAAAAATCATCGCTCAAATAGGTAGAATTCCCATAAATTGTGTGATTGAGGCAGTTCATCTACACTGCAATCACTTCTCTTCAATCTGTCCTGATAACCTTCCCTCAAGTATTTTTAAGTGTGTGCCATGTTTTCAATAAAATTAATTTGAAAAACTGATTCTGTTGATGCAAAAAGAGTGTTCGACTCATCGATCCAATCGTACATTCAGAGCAGCGATCTTTTTTATGAGGAACTTGTTAAATAAGAAGGAATTTAAGCAGCTCAGTTTTTCCGACTGCTGATGAGATCAAATTTTCCGTGGAATCATGCTGTAGCAGGTGGAATCGAGCACTTGGAGCAACTCGACGAAAGCATAGTTCTTCTTCATGATAAATTTGCGTTTCTTTGGAATTATATAGATCTCAAACACAAGGTATATGTAGGCAGTCTTCAACTCGAGATTGGTCAATCCCTGTTGAACTCTGGTGTGCGAGTATCTCCGTTTAGGAATATGAACTTTAATACTGTCTCAGAGGCCATAAGCTTGCTTAATGCTATATGTAGATTTTACATAATTCAACTCCAGTGACATGGATGCAATATCTACATTACATTGCATTTTTACATTTCATGTTTTGCCATCGAAGTAAAGTTTATATTTCTATTTCCTGGAATCAAGGTGGAATAAATTTTGTTTGTTAAATTTTAATTATATTGTTCAATTTTATATTATATGATTCCATTGAAATTGAGACTAAATTTTCAATTGAGAAATGCTTCTCTATCGATGTCCGCAGATGTTTTTGCTTCATATTGAATCCAATAGCAGCTTTCTTAGTTAAACAAGTGATTTATGGCCAGCTTACCATTTATTTCAAACAATTTTTGTTCACTGAATTCCGAGATCGAACAATTTTTTCCAGCCTTCGGGCAAGTCACAAAGCGGCTCAGTGCAACACCAGTGACATTTAATCAAATTTTTACGAGCACAGAAGACACTCACTCAAATTATATCATATCAATTATATGTTTTACCGACCATCACAAGTAAATAGATCGGTGCTTGTATAGATTGATTCGAAGTATCTCTTCGGAATGCAAATTTTTCTTGAAATACTGTTCAATAAATGGTACGTGTTGAACTTAAAATGACTGGGATGCATTGAAAAAGTAATGCTATGAAAAAATCAATCGAAATTGTTTCAATGATGAATGTAATTTTCATTCTATTATTTAACATCACTATTTTAACAAGGCAAAACATTAATTGCCTGCTACACTGAACCTGATGCTCAATTCACTTCATACATTGTGTGACATGCAGATTGATGTCTTAATAATTGATGAATAGACTGCTCGACATTTGTACGTATTATGCCAGAAGTGACAATCTTCAAGTTATATATAAATGTTCGAGCTCCATCTTTGAAGCGACAGTTATAATAAAAAAAGAGTTCATCTTGTGAAAACACGACACAGGCCCCTGTTTGTAAGAGGCACTAATTTGTGGCGTTTCTGTTCACAAAGTGCTTACATTGTTGCAGAAAGTTTTGCCATTCTGTTCGCTATCGAATTTGGATCTATTCTTCTTGCGCGCATTTGAAAATTTTTGTTGAGGGGCAAGTGATTCATATTGTTCGATTAGATTTCTGGTCAGTAACGTATATAATTTCTCCTTCTTCATAAATTTTGAATAAATGTAGATTTAGTAGAGTTGGCATTTTTAACGGTGTACCCATATATAGGAGTCAGACCCAGAATAGGAGTCAGACCCAGTTAAAATTTACAGCCGGGAATAAGCCGTGCCGGCGCAAACATGAGCAAACAATACGAGCAACAGAGCTGGTATACGAGGCCGAAATGTCTTCGTTAGAGACGGTACGAGAAGGCAGGGCCAAGCTCCTAGTCCGTCGCTGCAGTACTGCTCCGATACGTTCATTACTGTTATAACCCTGCTGATTCACTGCTCTGCTGCTTTAAAAAATAACATCGACCATATATCGCCGAGATCATCGCCTCTGCACTCCCACAGTGAATGTATACACATTTTCACGATTTTGTGTACATATTCAGCATGGCAGTACAAACAACAACATCGGGAATATACAGGAGATAGTAACGAGGATGCCACCATACACTTACCTCTTAGTCTCCGGTGGAAGAAACTAGGCAGCTCTCCTGGTTTTGAACGTACGCCTTCCGCTTCACAACTCCGAGTTGCTACTAACTTAGCCAAGAAAACCCCGATGCAAATTTGTCTTATGTCTTATATTCGTTCGTGTCATTCATTATTTTATTTGTTTCAATAAATCATGAACCAATCTTACCTTGATTCATTTGACTACTTATTACAAGGGGAGTTAAATTTAATTTGATCATTTACTTTAGCAATCTATTTGACAGTTTTTTATATACTGGAACAGTTTCATTATAAAATGTTTGAAAAGCTGACCGAATCATGTAATAGAGTTTCTATAACTAATTAGAAGTGGCAATTAGCTCAAAGTTGCTCATCCAACGGTGATCGTGTCGCTTACCGGTGTATTTTTTTTCAAATGATTTTAGGGAAATATTATATTTGTAACATTTAAGGCTAGAAAGACTGTTTAATTAATAGGGACCACTCATGCACGTTTATACATTTACAAAACTGAAACAAATAGTATTGAAACACAAAAATTCCCAGAACTTGTGACAACTGCTGTTATAAACGAATTAAAATGCAAACTTGAGGCGCTTGGCATCTATTACTGCTAGTGTTCCTTTCGACTCTCCGGCCCTCTCGACCCACAGTCCCCCCTCCACCGTATATTCAGACCTTTGCCCTCCCAGCAGAGCAACGTCATGCTCTTTCCCTTGCCCCACGACGGCTCTGCACATAATGCTTCAAATCAGCGCAGACCTGAGCCACCTCAGAGAAAGTTATGCGGTTCTCATTGTACGACTTCAATTCTACTGCTAACGTGCTCTGCGGCCTCAAACTGCGCAGACACATCCTTTAAATTTTGACGGGGGAGTGAAGCCGTTTCCAATACGAATTCAAGCATAACTCGATTTACAGTTAAAAGGTAGGGTAACACGGGGCAGCGGGCCCACCCCTTTTTTCAAACTCAATTTTTGATAAAGTTTCAATTGATACGCGGTCGTTCATGTTTTTTTTTCAAAGTTACTACTAATGAGGAATATATGATGTGAATTAGACGCCTATAGATTCATTAAATTTTTAATGAAAAATTATTTTCTAAAAAGTGTCAAAATGGGAACATTGCCCCAACCCTGGGGTATTGGGCCCATGGGCTTGAGGCAAGGCGCCCACCCCCTGGGCCCTTTACAACAATTGCGTTTTTTTATTTTAAAGATAATAAAACAACATTTAACAGTTCAACATAATAGAAATGTAATGAAAAATATTTCATTCATTCATCTATTAATAACTTGAAAAAATATTTCACTAATGATTTCATCCGAAGTTGAGGGCAATGCGTTGTCTTGAAGTACTGGAGCAACTTCATTTCTGACGTTTATTTCCTGAGCAGAGCTTTGCACGTTTGGTGGTGGCCTTGCCTCTTCGGTCAATTCTGTTGCCAAAAAGTCTTCGTCAGTAAATATATCTTTATTATACGGCC
>JALHKN011008321.1:0-12067 GCA_039513755.1 Hyalella sp. 3TK10
CCCGCGTTCAAATTTTATTAAAAGCAAAGGACAAATCATAAATGACTAAACGGATCACAATCTCAAAATTGAAGTTTTTGTCACGTCCGCACCGCAGGTACTGGGGTATCGGAACCTAAAAAGGAACCGTGAGTAAAGACAATTTGTGTCAAAACATGAATTGAAAAGATAGAAGCAGAAATATATTTGATGTACAAACATATTTGGAGACTCTACGTAACATAAACCATAATTTTGGGTGACAAAATTATAAAATGGAATAATGTGAACGGGATTGATTTTTATTTCTGAACAGGTCTAAAGATGGCTTCGCCAATAACTTAGATTGCCACCATGGTAAGGGTTACGGCATGTGTAGGAAGTGATGGTAAGGGGTAAAAACCTGTGGAGTATGGTTGAAAGACCGTAGGCTATGTGGTGTCACAGCTTGTGGTCTTGGGAAGGGTTGATTCAAAGTAGAGTGGTGTGATGGGTCAATCAAGTACCGTAACGCGGGGTAATAAGGAGAACTTTTTTTTCGTTTTTTGTTGATAACTTCTTACCATGAAACATTTCATGAACGAGTTTGGGATCATTTTAAAGTTAGGGCTATCATATGGCATCTTCAAAAAATATATATATGTTATTTGTAAGGTTTCAGCAGCAAAAAAACAGCGTCCCAAATTGCCCCTCGGTTCGGGGCAATTCGGGACGCTTGAACAAATACTCAATTTTAAAACGTTCAAAGCATGCAGAGTGTACTTATCTATTACTAAAAGTACTCTGAAGTCCTCCTCTTCATTTTTAGATGATGTAGATGTAGAATAAATGAACTTCTCCGTGATTTGAACTTGTTTTTCATTTAATGATGTAATATTATCCATTCTTCATTAACAAAAACTAGTTTTTCTGTTCTATAACACTTTTAAAACACAAAGAACTTCCTTTTCACACAGTAATGTTTGCTCTTAAACTCTATTTTTACTTAAAACTAAACTGTACATGTTTTCAGGATTACTAACCTAACCTTGAAAGTTAGAAAATGAAAATTCTCGCAAAGGAAATAACCCCAACTACACCAACAGGGGAAGAATGAAAAATAAAATGTGTAATGGACAGCAACCATTTAACCCTTTCAAGCTCGGAGGCACAGATACGGTACCACCAAAGGTGTCATACTTGAAGTTGGCGGTACCGAAAGTAAATCACATGAAAAATTCACTTCCCATGACGAACAGCAGGCCTAAACCTGACCTAACCTAAACCAGTAATTTTGGCCCTTGACTATAACAAATACATTGCAAACATGAATAAATGGGTTTTTAGGGGTGTCCTGTATTGCCCCGGGGGGGTGGCCCATATTGCCCCTTATTGCATAAATGGCCGCCATTTTGTTTTGGGTTGAGGTATGCAAATTTCCTCAGAAATATTTCAAACCAACACCTTTCTGCAGATTTTTTTCATGCCAACATTTGTAACCTGGCAAATAGTTTTTTGGCTACAGACCTTAGCAGAAGTACTTTTTTAAAATATGATTTTTTTTACTTTTTTGTGGGAATTTTTCAGAGCTAGTAGGTGTATTGGTTTTTAACTTTTTTATGCTAAATAGATAGGAAAATTGTTGTAGTTTACGCCACTATTTTTAGTTTTGCAATATTCCAATTAGTCGTGCTGCTATAACATTTTTTATGCCGTGACGTAGGTCTGGCCCAAATTGCCCCTCGTGTCCCTTATTACCCCGCTCTACGGTACAGCTGCTTAGCTGTGAGGCTGAGTGTAGCCATTGTATGTAGAGGGTGGGCGCTCCCACCTTAACCGTGTTCCTGTTACAAGAGTCGCCACCTACACAATTACTTATAAAGGATGTTGATAGAAAATTCAATCTCACACGATATAAAATGTGACAGTGGATTCAGAAAGAACATTGAAAGCCCTTTAAGATGATGCCAGAACCAAGTGATTATCTTGAATATTAAGAAAGTTATGGGCGTTTTGTGCAGGGAATCAAGCTAAAAAATATTGCTTTAATTGCCATAGGATACAGTGAGATTTTTGTGACCAATTTTGCCCATTTTTTCTCATAACTTCCATAATACCCGAGATATCTCCATGAAATTCTCAGGGATGATGGATTATCATCTTGTTCATTTTAAATGGCTCACTCAAACAAATTGCAACATTAAATCAACTTAAAGTGTCTTGTAAACCAGTGAAAACAATACCATTGAACCAACACATGGCTAGGGTACTTGCTTTGTAAACAAAGCCGCTTGGCCAATCACAGCATGCCAAATGAGTCACATGACACGGTGACATATTTAATCCTTATTGTCTCGGATAGACAAAAATGTCCCACACTTCAAATAACCTTCAATAAAAAGTTATCGAGAAATCTCATAGGCTTGTCTGTCGAGATACTCCTCAACTAAGATCTATTCCTGGTCTCAGATCAATATAATTTTGGCTGTGTTGATTCATACTAGATAGGTTCCCTAGTTTGTAAAAGTGGCATAAACATGTCTGGTCGGCATGAAGCGGTCGCTGGTTCCGCAGGGAGACAAGAGCCATGCCAGGTATATGATGTCAGTCTATCACTGACTTCCAAGCCGGCATGTTGCGGCCGTTCTGGCCGGCCACTATATTGCAGCTGCTTTGTCAAGTCTTTTCACCCGCACCATCAGGACCATCACCACCACCTACTTGGAGAAACCGCTCATGTTGTCGTACTGTGAATATCGCTGTACTTCAGCGATATAATACACTACTTTTATTCTTCTATTCATTTGGAAGGTTTTCAAGTCAAGAATTGTATGTTTATAGACCGAGTTTGAAGGGAAACAATCTATATTAATGCCTAGTAAAATTGTCTCCCGGAGACGATTAGGGTTAATGAGCATCAACACACTCGGCAAAATCGCTTTTCATGCAACCATTAACACAGCATTGTTTTATAAAATGCATTCATACATCACATATAGTTATTTATTTGATTGAATGTGTTACTTGCTTGTTATGCTAGTTGCAAATCACTTGAATTGATGAATGAACTTGGTGAAAAAATTGTCGCTTGACTCAATTTCATGGCCGCCATGACATATTTCTGATCATTTCCTTCGGACCTACTGTGATTCCGTGGAGTAAAACACTTGCTTTACATATTCAGATCTTCATCAGATTTGGAACACAGACACTTGAAATAATGTTCTTTATCTCAGTTTACCTTTCAAAGATATCACTAGAACAATTATGGTTAAATAGCCTTGTTGAATGCAACAACTTTCTTTACAACAGAAAACTTTGAATTGACAACATACTGCGGGGGAACTAAAGTTGTACACAAATTAATGATTCAGCCATTGTTGCTGCAGCATGCAGCAATAGACATTGAATTCAGATTTTCAATCTAATTTATTCAGTGGTGATTGATGAATTAGTTGCTAGTTATATTGTCCAAAGTGTTAACAAATTGAAACTATATAGCCAAGGCAGGTAATAAAGTGAAGAAAGGTTTTTGTCCTCTTTGATGTTCTTGTAGGCTCAAAGTACAAAAAATAAACATGGCTACTGGTAATAAACAAAGAAAAAATTTTGATACAGGCTAAAACCAATTGAATTTACATGTTAACACTCAAATGTTTTCAACTACATCTGGCATTAGGTAATGGGAAGAATCTAAGCAAATAATGAGGAAAGTGGTTATGGTGTAAATGAAAACTAGGATAATTATCTCAGTGAAGTTAGACAGACTTATTTGGCAACTATGTTCAACATTGCTAGTACGCCAAATAAAATACTTGCAGCAGTGATCAGGACCCTAGTGTGAAATGACAAGCTCCTTAGATTTACACTACCAAGTCTGAAAATATGAAAAAGTAAGGTGAATAAAAGTTCGTTGTGACCTTAGGTCAATATTTATTGATCATTCATCGACTGCGCTTTGAGGTGCACTTCCGCGGTAACTAATTGTATGCAACTCCTGATCTCTTGAATGTTACCACAATGAACCTACAAGATGCTAACAAAATCATTAGTATTAAAAATAATTAGTTCTATAGTTGCCATCTGTTTATAGATGGAGTTTTATCAATTATCCTTGCAAAAATGAATATTGGAAATTAATCATAGAACTAGTAATTTCTCTTGAAATGTGTGCACTGTGGCTGCTGGGTAACTTACTATCTAATGAATGAGATGATATAACTTCATAATTATAATGTACCATTTTATAAAAAAATGATCTGCAGCATCATGTATTGTTTTTGTACACTTACACTAAATCACTCGCAACTATATTCTAGTTATTGCAGCAGGCAGTTTTGTTGAGCAAAAGCATTGCCCTAAAGAGGGGTTTACAGTCGCAGAATTGAATTTCATCAGCTGAAGAGCAGTGTTATATGCTGTCCTGGAATCTAATATTTTGCATGGATAACCTCGTCAAAAAGCTATGTAGTTGTTTGAGCAAAATGATAGTATGTGCATGCCAGGAACCAATGCAGTTGTATTTGAGTTAAATGATAGAATGTTGAAGAATTTGTAATGTGGGATTAAGTTTATATTTGATTCCATTTATGAAATGAATATTATTAATAGAATGGAGGCAATTGTATTTAATTACGTGTCATTAGCTGCAGATCAGGCGTCTGCAAGATCAAAATTGACAGTCAATTTAGTTGCCAGGTTTTAATTTTATTTGTCAAAATCCAGCCAAAATCTCATAGCCAGGTTTCAATTTTAATTGTCAGAATCCAGCCAAAATCTCATGAATGTTTGGTTTGTTTGGTGAAGATGACAGGAATTACAGACCACAATCTCCTGCGAGTCTCCAGAGTCTAGCATTTAAAGTCAAGCTTCTTGGCGACATAATTTTGGCTGCCTTTTTTTTATCTTGAATTGATCTTGGAGACAATTCAAATTAATTTTTGTCTCTCCTTAACAAATTGTTCAACATATTATATGGAGATCTTGGAGATGAATTTCTGAAGAAAAAACTTGTATATATGAAACAAATTTTACATGTCCTGTTTGAGACTGTAAAGTGATGAAAAAAAGTACATTCAGTTTTCTATTTTTCCTACACTGATTTGTAAATAAAGATTCACAAATGAAGCTTTTGCTGGTCCACTAAACTCATTGAATGACAGAATGTACCACCCAACACCCAATTTCAGTGAAAAGTTGTCTTCAAAATTGCTCCAAATGGTTCAACAGTTTGTTAATAAAATGAGGAATTATTGCAAATTGTCTCCAAGATCCAACCCACAGTGAAAAGTCATTCAAAATTTGTCTCAAGAATCTTGGTTTTGATTACCATTTCATGGCATCTGGAGCTTTAGCTCAGCGCAGAGCTACTTGCTTTTGATGTCCAATAATAGCATTTAAGGAGCTTGATTGTTAAAATTAGGGCAAAGTATTCAACTGTTACAACTTGGGAAGCTTACTGTTACAATTGGGGTGAAGCCTCCAACCCCTACGATTTTGGCTGTTCAACTGTTAGGTAAGTTATAGATTGCTAAAATGTGAGAAAGAGAATAGTTTGATCTACTGACAAGGAACTGCATATTTTCTCTAAACTGTTGATGAATCATTGTGGTTAAGCTGCTATTAAAGGCCCTCTGCCTTCTTTTTTCAATTTTTTTCTTGGTTTCATTTACATTTGTCAAGATAGTCTATAATAGTCCATAAATGGGATCAAAGGAAAAATGAACCAACCCAAAAGTAATTCTTTTTTGCCATTGTTTGGCATTTGCATTGGCTTGTATCTTATTACACTCACTGTGCACACTTGATATTGAAATTGTGCTAACAACATCCCTTGTATACATAAAGTGAGTATCTTTCTTTAAGTCTAGGACAGAACTTTGGTACAGTTATGCCAATTATAAGGACAAATCAGTTATGTGTTGCAATATTCTCCATGCTGTACACAATATATAAGTGCATAAGTTTTTGGATTATGTTCTTAGACCAATTTAGCCAAATTTAGTGAGGGATGAATTATTAGATCCATTGAAAGTTTTGAAATTTGATTTATGTTAGTAGCCAGGTGACTTTCTGAAATTAGTATGAGCTTAGCACTGCTCCCTCCTCATGGGAAGGCCTTGGTGTAGTTTGTTAAAAATCATTTCAGTTGAGATTTTTTCAATTTGAGTTTGTTCAACTCTGTTGAGTTTCTAGTTCTTTGAAAATGAATTTAAAAATAATATCTCAACTTTTTTCTTTGGATCCTTATGTTGAATACATTTTTCACATTCCTTTGAATACATAAATATTGAATTGTTTCGTTTCTTTGTCGATGATTGTAAGTTGATTAATATTTTGCAATTGATTTTATTTCTAATATTTGTTTCTACTTTACAGATGATGGACAAGAATTCTTCAATGGAGATAAATGGTCACAATGTAAGCTATGCAAGTTCTCCTCTGTCATCTCCTCTAGCTAATGCTGCAGAAGAGATTGATTTTTTGAATAAAGTGTTGAGCCAAATTGAGAATAATTCAAATGATACTAGTCAAGGTGCAAACAAAACTCCAAACTTGGAGGCATCTACGGAATGTAATAATCTTTTAGCTACTCATGCATCCACTAAGAGTAGTCAGCTGTGCACTGAATTTCCTGTTGTTGGTAGGATAGATTGCTCAATTATCAGCCCATCTCATTCATCTCTGGCTGTTGTTACGGATTTACCAAACTACTGCGAGGGGAATCTCTCCAATAGCACTGCTGATGAATCCTTTACTTCTGTTGGTTATGTTCCTGCAATACCCATTGATCTGTCACTGGTGAAGGAAGAACCTCTGGAATTTATTGAAAGCTCCCACTCTGATGAGATAATTTATCCATATGAAATTGTTCCTATTAAGGAAGAACCTGGTTTAATTGATCTAGAAACAAATAGCAACATGAGCTCCAATCCTGATCTTGTTGTGAAGCAGGAGCTTGGGCATGAAGCAGTAGCACATGCATTTGAAGTTAGGTTCAGAATCAATAAAACTGTCTCAACTTACAGCCGAGAACAACTGCATGCAGCCAAGCTCATTTCTCAGTCAACTTTGGCACGAGTAATTGACATGACAATGTTTGATGGAGTTCAAAAAAGCATGCCCAGAGTGTACATTCCATCTTTAGATTGCAGCGTGCTTAATATTGAAACCTTTCCTGAAGAGGATCAAGAGATAGTACAACAATTCTGCAAAACATATGGTACTTCTATTTCAACATGGAAAAAACATTTTAAGATCAAAAATGAAAAGAGAAACAAAGATTCTAGACAAGAGTGCTTGAAGCAGGATACAAAGAGCAAGAAAGACACACCAAATAAGATATCTGGAATATCCGCAAAGAAACAAACTGCAAAGCGGAAGAATAAATTGGATGTTTTTGTAGGAGACCCTTTTGATCAACCTGTTGAGTGCATCCCTAAGGAGGAAACCACTGATAAAGAGCCAGTTTTTGATTTATCAGAAGATTCTTTATCTTCAATTTCTCAAGACATCATTTTTGTTCCCACTAGAAGGGGGCCAAAGCCTAAAAGTGCAAAAAAGCATGCACATGATAAGAGTCACAAGGATTCAGAAATCAGCTCTAATCCCTCAAGCACGGCT
Source organism: Hyalella sp. 3TK10 (assembly GCA_039513755.1). Taxonomy (NCBI): domain Eukaryota; kingdom Metazoa; phylum Arthropoda; class Malacostraca; order Amphipoda; family Hyalellidae; genus Hyalella; species Hyalella sp. 3TK10. The sequence goes on from JALHKN011008321.1 coordinate 7,582, forward strand.
TCTGCAGTCAACCATGAAATGCTCATCAAACTCAATGCTCCCAGCACTTCGAAGACAAGTGCAATTCTGGAAAACTCTCCGGCTTCTAATGATCTTCAGACCCATGACATTGAAAAAAAATCAAAGCCCAAAGTAAGGAAAGAGAAGAATGGATCAAAATTTGACACTACTGCAGGAAGTGATGAATTGATATCACCATTTACTGAACCTGGATACAGTGGCAATCTCGAGGCAACTGAGCCACCAAACGAGAAGCATACCAGCTTTAAGGCCATAGCTGAACCACTTGTTCAAGTAAATGCTGTGGACTTCACAGATGTCAAGGCCAAAATTGTTTCTGATTGTGAAAATCATTCATCCTTGGAAAATTTTGTACATGCCCCACCATCATCTCAAACTAACGGCGTCAATCCTTCTTGTGTTAGCATTCTGGTCAGTGATGGAGGTAATGAATTGGCATCAACCTCTGTCCTGAAAGCTGAAGAGAATTCCACGAAAGATGAACCTTCATTGAAAACTCTTGAGAATGAGAAAGAAATTTCTTATGAAAAACAAATAGAAGGAATTTTGGAAGAAAACATTGGAGAAGTTAAGAACATACAAAATGATGTGCCAACAAGAAAGTTGTCGAATATCAGCACAATTAATGCACCAAACTTGCTCCTGAAGTACAAGATTGCAAAGTGTTTTGTTAAACTAAGAAATGTAGCTCAACGAAGAAAGTATAAGAAAATAGTGATCAAGGAAATGAAACGTCTGAAACTTGGATACCAAATACTAGCTGTAGATGAATCGCCAATAAAGGCTGCACACCCAAAATCAAACTGTCCAGGAAGAAATGAAGTTCATCATGTTTCTAAGACAAGGAAAGAAAAGCCAATGAAAGAAGTTCTAACTTGTGAAAAGGCCAAGGAAGATTTGTCTATCAAGCACAAAAAAAATGTTCATGAGCATTCATTGCCATCTAAGGCAAGGGTAAACAAAAGTATATCTTTCATTGAGGCTTTGAAAAATTTGTCCCATGAGAAGGTGAATGTAAAAGAATCACCAGGCACCGTCACTCGGAAGGATAAATTTACTGAAGCTGCCAAGAAGAAGTTACACAAGAGACCTACCACTTTAAGTTCAGAAGCACCTGAAACCAGCTCTTCTCAAGATGGTCCATCAGTCAATGCTTCTCTCCTGTCTGGTTTCAAGTAAGTTGTCTATCAAGTTTAATTTTTTTTGTTTGGGCTCATGAGTTGAGTTTGAATCTTGGACTTGGTTTGTTTCAATTTCTTGAACTATTATTTACAACTCGTTGCTCATATTTGTATTTTCACGTTTTTTCAAGGTCAAACCATAGTTATTATATGTTGCATTTTAGTTATAATTTAGTTTAAGTTTATTGTAGCATTTGTTTTTTATTTTAATTTTTCCAGAATACCAAAGAAGAAGCCGGAGGCCACGGCACCTGCGCCTCCTGAGCCTTCTGAGCCCAACCGTCACCGCCCACCTTCCAACATGTCACGTATGAAGGAGGTTCCAAAATCATACAGGGAATGGAGACAGCTTCGTGTGAAGCAAGCTTATGATCCTCCTTCACGGTCACCACTGGACAAGCCTCCACCAATGAAATCAGTCATTGAAGGATGGTCTAAACGATCACGATCTTTCATTAACATTAATGTGCATGAAATGCACAATGAAGCAAAAATAACAATGATTAAACCAATGATGCCAACCTTAAGATTCGAAAAGCTTAACAAGAGTGATAATGATCCTCGAAATAATTATACCTCAGAATTGGTAAGTTATAATGTGTCCTCGGAAGCTTCTATTCCCAACACGGTTCCAAGACATGCAGTTTCTCATTCCCATCATGATGAGTTTGACTCGCATAGGAACCAATTAGAGACGTTCACTGGTGGTGATGGAGCTCACTCGTGCAGCCCAGTTTCACTTACTGAAAAATATGAAGAGTACAATTCTGCTGAGGCAACAACTAGCTCATCAAATGCAATGAATCAACATCAACCAACGGTCAGAAGTAACATTCCCTCATCTGCGTTGACTTCAAGTCCTTGTGGTTCTTCAATTTCGCAAGGCACCCAAAGTGATGGGATCAATCGTGATTCCATCATTCAGCTGATGGACTCCTTGGATAGGAAAGGAAGGATTAAGTACTTCGAAACCTTGAGGAAGAAATACTACGATACCAAATCTTTATACATTAGTGAACCTGGAATTCGATCTTCTAGTTCAAGAAAACGAAAAATTCACGAACTTTTTTCTGAAATCCGAGATGAGTTTTATACTGTTAAAGACTACTTGTACAAACTGAAGAAGCAGAAAACTGATTCAGGAAGTTTCGGAAACGCCTGGCTCTCAAAATCACGTGAAAACACTCAAAAGTCTCTTGAGCATCATCAGAAGGAAGAAGGGTATTCAGAAGCCCTGCATGGTAGCAACATAGTAGGATCCAGACTTCCAGGTGCTCATTCTGATTTAGTGAATAATTCTGATACTGAGTCGAATAATTTCAATGACGATGCTCCCTATTCACCGGGCGAAGTTCCATATTCACCTTCTGAAGAGATGGGAGCTTGGGACACCAGGTTTGCCTCTGGCTCATCTATACAGAAATCTACAACAAAAAATTCATGTGAACCCTACCCAAATCAGCGCTCCTCTACTAGAATGGATAGTGCTAGTGATGGGAAGCATTTCTCGGATTTTGTTGACATCATCATGAAGACGGTAAATCCAGAAGAGGAAATAATGGATGGGTCATCATGGTCACTTTCTGATCAGGAATGTAGCATTCTGAAACCTGGAAATAGAATTAATTCTCAACTCACAGAATGTGATCCAAATTTGGTTATACCCTTAACATTGAACAGAGTGGAGCCAAGAAAGAAAATATGTGAGAGTGATGTTGATTCATATTGTGTGAGAAATCCTTCACCCTCGCAAGATGAGAGGGAATCTCTTCCTCCATATTCAAGTTTTAAAATGGATTCTTTGAAAGCAATTGTTACTTCTTCTATCATGTCGGAACCTACAAAAACTGTTGCCATGTATCAGTTATCACCTTTGAGAGATGAATCCTCAAATGGCTTTGACAGCCCATGGACAACACCAGTTTCTAACACAGAAAGAAGCCCAGGGTATGACACAGCAGTTGTATCAACAGCAATTATTCAATCCTCTCCCCTGAGAATATCTACTACCACATCATTTCTTCCCCCACTTTCTGCAGATATAGCATCAAAAAGACCAGGAAAAAGTTTATTTCCATTGTCGTCTTGCTTTGATAGATCCCCTGACCCTGATGACTATAAAAATGCTGATTCACGAAGTCATTATTTACCTTTGCTCTCTAGACATCCAGAGCCTCTACCTGAATCCACATCTGGTAATGTCAGATCTAGTGAAAAAATTGTATCACTTTCTGATCCTGTGAAGGAGTCTGTCTTGAATCTTAAGGAGCCTGCTGATGTAGTTGGGTCGGAAGCACTAAGCTCTACTCTGTCCGAATTAGTTGTTGTAGCTACTCAACAATCACTTGAAATCATGAATTCACAGGCAAATCTGCAAAAATGTACAAGTCAAAATCCTATTTCTTCAGTGTCACCATGTCGTCTTCCAGCTTCAACAGAATCTGTATCCAGAGATGCTTTACCAAAAGAATATCCTCTTTCTTCACAAATGGTCGTTTGCAAACCACTAAATGCATCTGAAGAAACAAAATCACCACCTGTTAGCACTCTTGGACTTTTATTGCCTCATCTTAGTCCTCAACCAGCTGAAACTGTCGTTTCACTTGCATCAAAGCCTTGCAGTCAGATTCATCTTCCATTGGCGCCAGTTTTGGCTTTGCTTTCATCAGAAATACTACCAATCCCAGTGAAGAATCAACTGCCTGCTCCAGTGAAGAATCCTGTTCCAGTTTCATCGGATCACACTCAATCAACTTCATCAGATACTCCCTCCACACTTTCATCACCAATTCTTCTACCTCCACTTCCGGCTGGTGCTCCTCCTCCACTCCCATCTGTTGCTCCACCTCCACTCCCATCTGTTGCTCCTCCACCACTTCCAGCAGGTGCTCCTCCTCCACNTGCTGCTCTTCCAACTCTCCCATCTGCTGCTCCTCCACCACTTCCAGCGGGTGCTCCTTCTCCACTCCCATCTGCTGCTCCTTCTCCACTCCCATCAGATCCTACACTTTCATCAAATCCTACACTTCCTTTAGACCCTCCTCTTCCTTTAGACCCATCACCCCCACTCCCATCTTACCCTCCACCTCCACTCCCATCTTACCCTCCACCTCCATCTTACCCTCCACCTCCAATTCCATCAGAACCTCCACAACCGCCTAATTCCCCACCTCAACTTCCATCAAATCCTCCCCCTCCATTCAATCCTCCACTTCCATCCAATCCTCCCCTTCCATCAAATCCTCCTCTTCCATCAAATCCTCCATTTTCATCTAACCCTCCCC
>JALHKN011008638.1:0-10236 GCA_039513755.1 Hyalella sp. 3TK10
GTGCACCCTTAACCATTATGATTCTAGTGACGACCGTTTATGTTATCATCATTTCCAAACAGAAATTGCAGGAGTGCACCCTTAACCATTATGATTCTAGTGACGACCGTTTATGTTATCATCATTTTCAAACAGAAATTGCTTGAGTGCACCCTTAACCATTATGATTCTAGTGACGACCGTTTATGTTATCATCATTTTCAAATATTAAAATCTAGATTGCCGCTTAGTGATTACGATTCTTGTGACTTCGCCGCTTATTTTATCATTCGTGTGAATACAAATTGCGGGATTGTCTCCTTAGCGATTACGATAGATTCGTGTTAGCAATAATTCGAGACTGCCGTGCGTCACGGTGCGGCTGTTGCCTAGGCAAATGAAGCCTCGAGCTTCCTTTGGAGTAAATCCCTTCAGGGACTGCCTGCCTGCCTGCACTGCTGACACTGTCTGGCTAAGTGCTAGCATTCACAGTCAGAAGTGGAAAAAGACTGAGACAGAACCTATGACAGTGTCTGACAGAACTGCTTGCTTACAAATCACAGTGGTAAAGACGACTAAGACAAAAAGAAGAACAGATTCTGGCCAAATTTTCAGTATTTGTTGAAAAAAACAAAAGAAGGAAGGAGTCGGAACCCATGACAGATTTAAACACAAATGACAGCATTCACCGACACACGAGAAACAGTTTAAAGAGCTATAGACAGCTTCTGTAGCAATTGAAAGAAGTGATAGCAATCATTTACAATCTAAAACTCTAATAAAAGCGATAACAGCCCCTGAAGTGTCAGAAGTCACCTCAATCACAGAAGAGATCCGCTGAGACGAAACTTCAGATGGTGTCTGTCAGGGTTGCGACTAAGACAGTCCAAGTATGAATAACATTTCATTTATAAGCGTCTTATCAACAAGTTCTCACAATTTTCTTCATTCCTTGATCAGATCCTTTGCTGTTATCTCTCTTAACTTTCAACTCTGCACTTTTTTCTCTGCCTTTCTTCTTTCTTAACTTCCTTCTAAGCATTTACTTCCAAACATCCCAAAGTTTTCCTTCGTTGCCTCCCCAGTCTACAGCCCAACATTTGTAATAATATATCTAAATTTTACCCTAAAAGTTTCATCAAGCATCACAAGTTTTCACTGTTTTTTCTTCATTATTCCGCGCTCAATATTCATGTACTATTCTACATTTAACCTGCAAACTTCTTCAATGATCTTTTACCTTTGTAACCTTTACCTTTGTCGCTTACCTCGATACTGCCTATTGAGATTTTACTGCAAGCTCTTTCCCTTTTTTCTATGCTTCACCTTTCGTCGCAATGTCGTATTAATCCCCAAGAATCTATAATATTTCTTACATCTAACCTGCATCTTTCTTCAAGCATCAGCCCATTTTTAAAGTTCTGTATCCCCAGCTTACGGCTTAGATTTTCTTGAAGTGTGTCCGAGTTCTGGAGTGTTTGTGCCCACGCTACCAACAACTGAAGGAGCCGTTGTTTTTGAGCAGCTGGAAAGTTTACAAAACTTCCTTCCATTTGTCTGGCGCCGAGGTGGAAATTAAAAAACAAACTTTTATTGACGATGCGTAATTTAAGACGTGACACAGATTTATCAAGCTCTGGATGCAAGTTGAGGGCTTGGACTATAGATTTTGCAGTGCTAAGGTGTTTAATAGAATAGGGCAGAAAATATGGCTTACTGTACAATAATAAACATTTCGGAGTTTCATTTGTAATCAGCTTTGTAGTGATTAGTCAACCTAATGTGCAAAGCGGATGTTTTAAAGTTTGAAAGATGAAATTTTTCAAGCATTTTCATTTGCCTAACGTTGGCACGTCAGTTGGAAGTTACACAGATACCGTAATAACCAAGTAACTCCGATTCTCCCTTATCCTTCTACATTCATCTTCTATTATTTTGCAATAATTTTCTCACGAGTTCATTTTCCTATATTCCTCATGCGTCCTTTTCGTTTTACTCATGCTTTCTGCAACCCCTCACCCAAGCCTTCTTCCTCTCCTCCATCCCGTGCTCATCTTTTATCCATTCTCCACAATCCCTTACCTATCTTCCGTTCTATCTTTATCCTGCATGCTTCCATCCTCTCCCACCCTTGTCTTCCCTCCTCCTCCCTATTCATCCCCACACGGGGTGTGAGCGCCAACACGCCTCATGATTAATAGGGTCAATCCCGGCAACGGCGCGAACCCGAACGGGGATGAACCCGGCGGTCAGCGAGAGAGGCAATATATGCGCGCAATAAACCCGTGAATATTTCGATAAGAAAAGCTTAGTACAGATTGTGACGAGTAAATTAAGCTCGAAGAAGGCAGATTGGTTAAGAGGCTTGGAAAGTAGGGAGATGGCAATGCGAGGGAGAAGGTCTGTGAGCAAATTAAAAGAGAGATCAATGTGATTGAATTAGGGAATACATTTTGTCTAAAACTCGGGTGATAATTTCGAGAACCTCGAAATAATTACATGAGAAACCGAAAGATCAAGAGATAAATAGACGGGTAAAAAGGGGAGAGAGTAAAGTATCAGAGAGTTTAGAGATGGGGGGAGAGAGAGAGAGTAGGGAGAGAGAGGAAGCAAAGTGAGAGTGAGAGGGAGTTTAGTAGTGGGGAGAAATAGGGGGAGAGCTTCTAAGGAGAACTGCTGCGTCTTCACGGTAGACTCCAGTAAAGCTCAAGCTCTTTGCTTCCCTTCAGCTCAGAAAACGAGGAAGTATTCATATAATAAATTTTACATTCATTAGTGCATGAATATGAATGCTCGTATAATACAGTGTTCAATGGTAGATGTCTTCATCGTTCAAGGGGCTCCTTGTAAGAGGCAATAGTTTATGCATTACATTTTTTGTTTTATAAATGTTCTTAATGAAATACACTTAAAATAATTCATGACAAGAAATTCACTTTTTTTGGAATTGATAGCAAGAATTACCTTCATGGAGCTTTGAAAGTAATAGAATTAATTTGAACTTATCATGTTTCTCATTGTCATTAATTGAGAGAATTGTTATTATATTTTCGTAATACTCACATGATTCGTTCAATAATATCTCCCAGTAATATATATTAAATAACCTAAAAATAAAATCAAGTAGGTACGCCGTGCGAAAATAATTATGATAAAAAATATACTTAAATGTTCGAATCATAATCCGTAGATATTTACATCGGAAACTCCTGAATGTTGTGTTAATTTTATAAAGATTACTGATGACAGCATGAATTAACCTATTTAAGAGATACTCATTACTTAAACACGACATGCAACTTCGAACGTATTTCATGTATAAACCAAGAATTTGGAGGGTGGAATTAACATAGTTTTTCCTTGAGATAACATTGTGATGTGTGCATAGATTGGAAGCCATTAGATAGGTAGAAGCAGTATGGCAACATGCCATTGCTGTGCAAATGTCAACTGATACTCGTATGGTGACCCGATTATTTTCACGTGAAAAGGACACCCCGGTTTTTCATCTCAATTTTACACATTTTCCATGTACAAATGCAAACCACTAGTTATGTAGTAGCTACATGTTTTTATTTTGCAAATAAATGTAGAGAAACAATATAGGCATAACCTAACCTCCGCATAGGAATACTAATTGCTTTTATATAGTAATGAGTTAGCTGCGATGTAGACACTTCACAGTTTTTCAGTCTTCAATTCATATCGTTCTAATGTACCCGCTAATAGGAGGGAAATGTAAACACTTCACTCTAGTTGCATGCTTGCTTTATTCTTTTAAGACAAGGACCTAGAGTTATCTCAGCAAAATAACTTGGTAATTACATTATTTCTCGACAGATCCAGTAGTACTGATTACTTTATTTCATGTAGTAACAGTATTCATTTCTTACCCAAAAATAGTAACGCCGCAAGTGAATAACTTCGTTAATATCTTCATTTAAATAAAATAGAAGCTAAATTTAACTGGCAAAGTATTCATTTCACATTTAAAAGTCAATTCAGATTGATCGGATGCAGTGTTCTTAGCCTTAAGGAATCCATTTCGGCTCGAGTGCAATCGCCGCTGTTGGTGCGTCGATCATGCTGCTATGTCCGAGAAACGAACCGTAAGCCGTCCTGCAATATGGGTTACATCCAACTGGGTATTTACCATGACCCCCTCTTGTGGAATGTGCTAATAAGAATCATCTTATGAGCATGTTTAAGAAAATTTTAGTCCTTCAAGAACACCCGAGCAATTGCCCAACGCTCAAAACGCAGTTCTTTCTATACTAGAGTTGATATTGTGGGGTTAGGTTATTCTTAAATTTCTGGTTTTCAGTACTTCATCCATCTTTAGACTTTAGGTAGAAGCTTGTGGGTTGCAATTCTTTGGATGCCATTAGTAATGGGTAGATCTTTAATAAACCTCTTACAAATAGAGCGATGGAGGATTTTAGACCTGAAAAGTGGAGAAGTCTAGCAATAAATTGCATTTTTCAATCATTATTTATTCAATATGTGAAAAAAACCTACATTTCTTGGCCAAAATATCTTCAGGATTAAGTTTTAAATTCCTTTGAAATTTTATTCAGACGAATTTCCAAATTTATGTCGCGCTGAACTGCTTCATAGTTGCTAATCAATTGTTCAGCAGGTATGAGAAAAAATTTTGTATGTATAATTCAATTCATTATTTGAGAGCACATTTTTCTGGATTTTTACAATCCGATTTCTTAAGAAAATGAATACCAACTAATAAAGTTGAAGTGAGACTTAACCTCAAAATTATTAAAATTTTAATGTACTCAATTCAGTGCTTGCTTCGTTTGCAGTGGTAAGCCAGCTAATTGCATGCAGACATCCCTCCTCCTTCATCCACTAGCTGATAATGGCTGTAAGATGCCAAATTATTGAAGAAGGCTGAAAGTCATCATGCCCCAACATCATCCAATAACATATTCAATATCTTTAGTTCAAATCCCGCGTTAAAATGAATAATGAATGAGACAATGCAAGGAAGTTGCAGTTAAGGAGACCGCACTTCTGCGCTCCTTTGATCAAACTTTTCTGTTTGTTGCTGAGGGGAAACGAATGTCAGATTTTCTAACAATCTAATATTTTTAATTTTCACCGCACATATACTGGCGATGTTTAAATAGCCTACTATACATTGCGGAGTAATTACCTGTGACCGCTTATTATGTAATTAGCATTTAAACAGTAGAAGGTGGTGAAGGGAATGGGAAAATTCTATTACCTCTTCTGTTAATTTACCAGATTTTTCATTCTTATAGCTCGGCCATAAGCATGAAAAATTCAATTTACATTTAGAACTGACATCAGAGGATTCATGATATGATGTACTGTAGCGTAAATGTGACATATGATGATGTAAATTTGACTTGCAGATTAAATAATAAGTCAAAATGTGAGTGGTTTTTATTTTTGACAATCAATTATGGTGGCATAGCCATGACAATTAATAGCGACTAAAGGAATATAAAGTCTGATGGCACTCATCCGACGACGGTGATGAACATTTATGCCGGGTCATTACTCACTGATAAATACGTAAATGAACTGGCGATGCAAGCCCAATAACAATGTGCCAAATCACAGTAAATAGCCACTGAAGCTCTAAGTGAATTCGACAGTGTATCAAATAGAGCACATGTAACACTATTGCAGCCGTAAAACTCTGTTAATAAAATGCAAAAATTCTGCCGCCAAAATGCATCTCATATACCGTATCCTTCAGCGTCATGTCCCCTCTGTCTCTCTCTACCCTGTCGCCACGACCAACTTTTTAGTTGTTGTCTACAAACGCCTCAGAGGCAAGCGTCGCAGGTCATGACGTTTGATCAAACTATCAAGTGATCATTCGAATATCAGTTGAGATTCGCAATTAAATGTCATGTTAGAATACAGTTTCTAAGTATCTAATGGCTTGTAACATAAGCACATGGCAACAATGTTAAATGAATATATTAAAACCATGTAGATTAAACATTGCAACTGGCCGATTAATGTATGGGTATAGGTTCGTATTTACATGTCATGCTTATGAAAGTGATATTTGTACGTTGAAATGTCAACACCGAATGTCAACATATCAACAACGTGATATCAACATCGCCATTAAGTTTTTTTTTAATTCAAATGTTATCTGATAACTTGATGTGGGTTTAAGATGTCAATGGCACCTTGCTTGCAGGTGGAGCAAGATGTAGGGAATCTACTATATTATAGCAACATCGTTATACAATGTTGCCTGAACACAGAAATGTTATCTGATAAATAGATGTGGATTTACGATGTCAATCGCACATTGCTTGCAGGTGAAACTAAATGTTACCTTTTTCCTGCATTACAAGATTGTTGTAACATTGCAATAAAATTTTGCTTGAGCATAGAAATATTTTCTGATAACAAGATGTGTGTTTACGATGCCAATAGCACATTATATACAGGTAGCAACATTGTAGCAACATTGTTATAGAATGGGGCGTGAATATAGAAATGAGCTCGCAAATCTAGATGGCAGTTTGCGATATCAAAAGCACGTGGCTTGCAGGTTATTTTAAAACGCCTCTGAATTCATAATTTACCGCTATCACTCTAACATTACAATACTGTATAATTTCAATATTGAAATGTCATCTGGTAACCAGTTGTAGTTTTATAATGCCAATATCTCGTAGTTAGAATGTTATGGACCAAGGTCTGTGATTTTCATCCATATTAATCAGCTAAACGACTCGGTTAAAAACAATATTGTCATCTGATTTTAATTTATGCATATAGTGATAACATACTTACTACAAATCTGGTTACTTGGGAACGTTCTTACATTCTTTTATATTCAGATCATTTTCATTTGCATGAAAATGTACCTTACGTATCGATGGCACACACAAAACGAATGTTCTCTGGTTTCGTCCGAGATCATCTTCGACTAACTCAAAAAACAAAATTTAAAAATCTGAACATTTGCATTTGATGATTAATTCTATTTTGAAACTAACCGAAATTATTTCAAATCCTGGCTAAAATGTCAATTCATTTTATTAAAAAATACTCAACGTTAAAAGCTATTAATTTAACATTTGAACTTCTGATAAAAGGCAAAAAAAATTGATTCTCTCAGTTAACAAGAGTCCGAAATCACGAGTCTGCTCGAGTACAACAGCTTGTTCTCTGAAGATACTTGTCTCCTTCGTTCAGTTTTCCAAACAGAAATCTTGAGAAGATCAAGCAACTTAAATCTGCAGTTCAAATCCTCGAAAATATTCCCTCACAAACATCTTCGGCCGCACATCAAAGGCTCGTAGAGTCCAGAAACGTTCTCACTGAACTCAAGGGCGAGCTCGACTTCCTTTTATGCTTAGTTCCGCAAGAAGCTCAAGGCCTGCAAAACTTTGAATTTTTTCAGGCAAATGTCAAAATGCTTGATCCTAAATTTCGTGCACGAGGATAAGTTCATAAAAATTAAATAAGATCATTTTTTTTATCCTGAGAAAAAAAAAATAATTTATGTTCCTGAATTTATCTTAAAAATTTAATGTGAGAAGCATTTATTTGAATTTAACATTCATTAAATGTGAGTAATGACTTATAATTATTAATCCACACAGCTGGAGAACTTGTATAGTGATGCACTGAATTAAATTTAATTAGGAATACAAAATGAATGGTTTCAGAACAGACCAGAAACGCGTTTTTAAATTTATTGAAAATTATAATTGATACAATTTTTAATTGCCAACGAGAAGAAATACTTTTGTGAGCCTTTAATTTTTTACGGGAGTGAGTAAACGATAAGAAAGATGTGGATTTAAAATCAATGTTTCATTAGATTTCATAGATTTGTCATTTATAATTTTAACCACTGATGTGGTTAAAATTAACTGCTAGAATTCAGGTACCTTTCATACCGGTGCGTCGCATTTCACGTTCAAATTAACCATGACTAAAATTTCCTAATCACATGATAGTGCGAACTGTGTAAAGATTCATTCGTCTCCTTTTCATGTTTTATTGCTAATATTCTATTTTCTTTTGTGACAGTACTTTTTTTATCAACCATAATGTCTCCAAAGTTTTCCACTCCACATATAGGCCTCATTAACACGTGTTCTCAGTTATTTTATTACTAATACTTCCACACCCACGTAATTATGTCCAAAAATTATAGACTCTTCATGTAAAACAAATATAGGCCGAATCAGAATTCTTCTAGATCTTCTCTAAGGCCGACCGTTGGAATGCTCGATTTCTTCACTTGAGAACGAGAAGAGGACTGTCCACATAATCTATGTTGGGGAGCCCTTGAGTGTTGTAGAATTTGTCTCCAGCTCTTTTCATCTCAAAGACGGGAAGCTTATGAGCGATGATGTCTTGTCTTCTAAACATCTGCAAGAACCTGTCGAGAACAGGCGGACAATTTCGTGTTTTGAGGCCAATGAAGCACTTTGTTGTTGTTATGAGTAGTATTAATTAGGTTTTCCATTTAAAACATAAAAATGGCGTGGATGCGATGCAGCATGAATTGTATTTCAAATGATTTTAATAGTTTTTACAGAGGAATACTTTTTCGCCCTAAACTGTAAAATGAAAATGGAATTACTTAAAAATTATGTTTAAATGGCAAAAGAACCATTACACAAATTTTCGTTGTACGACTGAACATTTGGTTCAGAAATAAAATAAATTTCGTATGTAAAACCTTCCGCTGCAGCGTGTCCAGTTCAATTCAAAGATATTTCATGCGCAAAAGAAAATGTTAACGATCAAGGGCCCTGTAAAGTGAAGAAATCAAGGCGATCATTCACGGCAATGTTGATCTCTATATGATTATTTCTGCTTCACCCTGGAAAACTGATCGGGAAAATGAAACCGATTCAACAAAACTTCCCTAGTCATTTGTTTTGAAATAGGGGATTCTAGTNCTCTATATGATTATTTCTGCTTCACCCTGGAAAACTGATCTGGAAAATGAAACCGATTCAACAAAACTTCCCTAGTCATTTGTTTTGAAATAGGGGATTCTAGTTTTTTCGAGCCACGAATCTAATCATGATCGATTGGAATGTATAATTATGAGTCACAAACTTCAAACTTCTTCCACTGAGATGATCTAGATGCTTCTAGATCGAGCAATTTAGAGTTCCAAGAATTCCCCACATTCGACGCCGGACGTTCGAGTAAATTATTCTGTGCGGCCATTAAGAACTTTGAGTTTTATGATGAATGTCTTCCCTCCCAGGACGAAGAAAGTTTCTCAGGCCGGTAATCTAACCCCATAATCTGGAGCTGTCGACACTCTACTTTTATATCAGTAAAGTGACTGGAAAAAAGATTACGTACTCAATCGAGCTAAACTTTGTGCTCAAACTTAGCATTGTGAGTGAAGTTTAATTGAGTTTTGGTCCTTGAAGGCTGGCTTCTTGTTGATGGGCAGGAAGGATTAGACTCGGCAAAAATTCGTTGTTGAAAACCTTAGTTGGAATAATTGTCAACCTTGGAATTGTATTAACGCTAGAGCAAAAGTTGCGCTGCTTGTGCGAATATAACAATACCACTTTGTGCATGATTTTTTTCATTCAATCGATCATGCCCAACGTTGTTGTTGCTAGCCTATGAACCAAAGCTATCAAATGAATATAAAGTGATCCAAATTCCTGTAAAATGACTTTTCTAGAAACTTCAAACTCGTGACTGGAAGAATTATAATTTCGTGTCGGACTTCAACAATCCGTGCTCGTGCTTGCGCGTTGAGACCGAGTTGACTGCTATCTGAACTGGCAAACTTCTGCCATGGTGACAAATCAATCAATGAAAATTATTGAATACTTTTCGAACGTCAGTCAAATGTAAATGTATTGTAATATATTTAATTTCTGTCTTACTATATACGCTCAATTTAGTCGAATAGTTTAGTTTTGGAGCATATCCATTTTTTTTTAATTTCATGGACTAAATAAGCTATAGAAGACCTCTTATTCAAAACTGCATAACTAGTCTAGAATCTCCATTCGTAGTCAATACTACTCGTATCTAGCGTCATGGCTAGTCAAGACTCCTCACACCAGCAGTGTGGCCAGTCAAGACTCTTCACATACTTTGCTGCGTGGCCAGTCAAGACTTCTCACACAGCTAGCAGCGCGGCCAGTCAAGACTTCTAACACAGCTAGCAGCGTGGCCAGTCAAGATTCTACAGCCCAGCTTGAGATGCTTCATCAAAAATCAAGTGCGTCGGCACACGCTGACTGC
>JALHKN011009793.1:0-13065 GCA_039513755.1 Hyalella sp. 3TK10
CGTTTTCTGCTCGTACTTGACTCGTTTTCTGCTCATAAATGACCCGTTTTCTTCCTTCATTTGACAATTTTTTCAATTGTTGCAGCTCCAGAAGTCGCTTCACGATGTCCAGGAGGTGAACTTCCAACTCAGGACTTACATCGACGGTATTCTGCTCAACATCGTCGAGAATCATCCTCAGCTGCTCGAAGTCAAACGAAAACCTTCATCTTAACGAACACAGATACTATTAGTTATTTAGATCTGACCTTTGATGTACTTCGTTGTACTGTTATTATTCACTGCAGCACGTGCTGCTTTTACCGTTATTTGATTGACCGTGCCTTTATTTTAAAAAATTTGTCAGTGCCTGCGTCCGATTTTAATTTTCGCTTTTGTGAGCGTTTGTTGTTGTATTTATATACTCATGCATGCTATGGGAAGGTTTATATGTTGACCGTTGTGGTTGGTGTATGTTTTTTTCATTATGACTGAAAAATTCCCTGATGTTTACAATGAAAATGTTTATTTTAAAATAAGTGTTAGACTTCAGTTGCAATTCGTTCGAATTTTCAATTCCCTTGCTTACAAATTAAAACTGTTGAGCCATGATTTCCACGAAGTTGAACCGGCCACTTTTTGATTGAATACTCGTCTGATATTAGCTTTACGAACGCTGTATATTTGTTTTTAAATGTTTGTAGAATGTCGAGAGGTTCTGAAGCGTTGAATTTGCATGATTCAACGTCGTAGGTTGATGCAGATTTGTACGGTCCATATCGAATTTTTGTGCAAGAGAGGCCTCGCATTTTTACCAGTACTTGGCAATCTTTCCGGATGTCTTGTCTCTTGAAGTATATTCATCAATACTGACGACCATAGTTGTCTGTCATTCTATTAACTTTCTGACCGTCTTCCTATCTAGGCAATTCATGTGGTTACCGATGAATGTATCTGCTTTCTAACTTTGCAAATAAATCATGAAAGTTCCACACTCGTGAGTGAAAGAACAGGGAAGAAGCGATTTTACTATGGGATATATTCGGGTCTTTTGTTTTATAAATTGAATCAATTGGTGTTACATTTTGTGTCCGATGCCGAATTGTATTGAAGGGAACATAGAGAGTTGTTGATGCGAAGAAATATCAGTAGTAACTTGCTTGGGTATGGTGAATGGGTTTGTTCCTATAGTGGAGCCATTACTTTGTTGAGTTGTTAATTAATGATGAAAGCATCTCTCTGTTTGCGTACCGAGCGAATGAGGTCACTTTATATCACAATCTTACTGTGTAGGTGAGGAAAACATTGCAATGGTTGATGTTTGTTGAGCATCTCGAGCCTCTTTTAATAAAATTATGAACACAATTTCATGCTGTTGTTCTATTTTGTTCTCTTGTTCTTATTTTGTAACTGTGCTGTGATTGTTATTTTATTCACTGGCAAAGTTCATTATTCTTTTATTATTGCTCAGCCTTCGCGCTGCACAGCTACTAGTCGACTTGCTCGTTTTGGCAACTTTTCTTTACCAACCAACTGCAGGTAGAAGATCTACTTACTCCGTCTACTTTCGTACTCTGAAGCAAATCCATGCAAAGATCTCAAATTAATGGAAAACAGAAAAATTATTGATTAACCTTATTGTGTTTTGGACGTATAATGGTATCCATTTTATCATTTTCGCTTGGATTTAAATGTTCATATTTTTCTGCTCCTTGAGTAATACACCGAGAACATGTTTTACATTTAATAACTAGTACCTTAGATGTATTATCTTCTTCTCAAGCAGGCTGTGGATCTAGAGTCCTTGCTAAAAGTAAATGCTGGGTATTCCGTTTGCTATAATGTGTATGTGATATCTAATACTTAACGCGACAATACCTGCCTGTTCGCGCAGAAAACGAAGATCCAGAATGAATTGGGTTTGGAATAAATGAACATGCTGAGTGAAATTCCTCAACATGAGCCTCGTGGCGTTCCAGATGAGTAAAATGTTATTCTCATACGCAATAGGTCGTTAAATGCCTTACTTGTGATTTGAAGTTCACTTGCGGGATCAATACCCTTTTCCACTTTTTAAATTTAGAATGGAGCCCTCGAGGCAGCCTTCGTGCAGTTCACTTAATGTGGAAGCGCAATTGTTTAGTGAACAAAGGACAAAGAGCGACGAGGTACTTGGATTAACTTTCTTTTAAAACTGATTTATTCTTCTTAAATGTTTATTGCCTTCCAATTCAACATATGATGTATTGAGTGAACTATTTTAGACTATTTAGTGAACACACAAAGCTTTAGATCTGGAACTCGATTTTAGATACAGAATTTTCTTAAGCGCTCGTGGTGTTTGTACAAAGTTGAAGAGTGAACAAGTGTACTTATTTGGCAATCTTAATTAAATTACGAACCTGATGTATGATGTAAAATGTATATAAGTATATAGATTATGTGCAATTAACAAATCCTTATTCTTTCTACCGATGAGCTCCAGTGACAGTAACTTTGTTATTCGATGCTGGTGTTTACTTCAATAAAAGGAAAATTTTATTTCGTGCACACATTTCCCTTTGTTTACAACTAGACAACTTTGCAAGAATTCCAGACGAATATTTCATACCGAATGTACGAACTTCGTGTACAACGAAGCACCTCACAATTTTGTTGACAATATACAGAATACATGTACACTTGTATTTCGAAGGCTTGTACCCGTTCTTAGCTTTAATTGGTATGCAACAACTCTAGCTTTCCAAATCAACTAACCAATCAGAGGTACCCTCAGCTGCCGAATCCAGAATCTGCTTCTCCGATCAAGTCCTGAAAGAGTGAAAATAAACGATTCCTTAACAGTTTAAATATACATGACAGAAAAATGTATGGACCCACGGTTGTAAAAAATTTTCTTTAAGGACGTGCCGCCTTCAGTTTTTTATATGAACCATTCGAAAAAATTGCGAACATTACCGGAATTATCAGTAAATAAATGTTCCCAACAACTTCCAATAAATAAAAAACATCCATTGATACAAATTCGTCACTTTTCAAGATCATTCATGAAAATATTGTACACTGGAGGTATCCATTCTATCTCGGAGAAAATTTAAAGCGAGTTTGATACATTTAACCAAAAATATGTAAAAATTTGCCTCAGATTTTTGGAGGGACAATGATCAGAAAAAATATTTTGATGAAATTATCAGAATTGTCAATGAATAATGTTATTATTTCCATCAAATCAACAATACATAATCTTTTCAGCTCATGGAAGATAACATTTTCACCGCACTGGATTTTCAAATACTGTTTTTGAGTGGATTGAATCGGACTTAAATCCGTAAAAATCAACGTATCTAAGAAACTAATCGTACACAACCTAATTAAATTAGTTTCGAATTTCATTTTCTGTAAATGAATAATTGTTATCTAAGTTGCGATAAATGAATAACTAAGGTAACAAAGCTGAACTAAACAGACTATATCAAAATATTACGCAGCTTTGTGTACTCGCTGTACATTATGTCCCCGAGATGAGCCACGGCCTGCGGAGACCAAGTCAAAAAATATCACTTTCGCTGGTCTGCCGTCTTCGGAAAAACCTGGCAGCCTCCCGCCGCACCGTACGCTCAAGGCACCAGCATGGGTGTGGCGTCTATAGTGCATCCAGTTGTTATCTTATAGAGTTACATCGAAATATTTAGTTAATTATGCTGCAAATTCTGGATCACGAAAGTTCATGATTAAAGACATCATCGCACTCGCAGTACAGTCGACAGCAATAATAAGAGGATTGTTCAACTTATAGACATGTGATTTTAACATTAAGTTAGCTCCAACTGACACAAAACAAACGGATTTCCCTTGCAAGATCTGAAAAAGAAACTCATAAATTTCCTTATCTATCTCTTCATCTAAAAAATACTGTCTAAAATATTCATTGTGAGAAAATTCACTTCTTTCCAAACATGCAGGACCAATATAATGAGCAGGGATTCACAAAAAGAAATCGCTACAAACCTGAAACAGGAGCAAATCTCAAATGCTACCTTATTTCGGATACTGAATGTGGGAAATGTGTAAAGTGAATGAAAAATCTGTCAATCTTTCTATAACAAAAGATTCTGAACCATTCTATTACAAAATGTTCTGAATCATTACATAACAAAAGATTCTGAATCATTTCATCAGAAGACATTCTTAACCATAACATAACAAAAGATTCTGAATCATTGCATGAGAGAACCGTCGTAATAAACTAAAAATATCTACAACTTCCATTTCCATCATCGCAGATCATAAAAAATATCCCTGGAGGCTCTCCCCCTTTCAAAGAAGATCACTTCACTTGTTCGTGTACCTTCACCAGACCATCTTCATAGTTTCATAACATTGGAAAGTTGGAGGTTACACAAGTCCCAAGTTTTTCAAGCCCTGGCGTAAAAACCAAATAATATAAATCCAATTCGACCACGTGGTGGTGACGTCTGCGGATCTGGCCACAAAGAACTAGTCTTCGCTAGTAAAGGTTTATAGAAAGAAGGTATCTCTGATATAACATAAATATTCATCGCTTGTTAATAATTTCGGGAATTAAACAACAGTTCAATCTATCGAGAATCTTCAAATCGTTTTAAAATATTACTCATGAATCTATCCCATTAATACAATGTTGGAACGAATTCCAGCGCTTGACATGAAAGTTTATGAACTCCAATTTTTTAGAAAGCTCAATTTTATCAATTCATTAATAGTGAACTGAAAGCAAGTGATTAATTTTTGTGTAGACAGTGGATGAATTATACCGAAATTTGTTAATTATTTCAAGCTCGCTAAGTACGTGTAGAACATTAATTTTGATAAAGTAACAATTAAATTGAAACAAATGTCACTATCAAGATAAAAAATTCATATCAGCCCAATGATTCCATGAAGTGGTTAATTTTGTGTAGCTCAACAAATGGGGTGAGTAAGCATTAGCAGGTTCACATGCTTCTCTTGGCACTAGCAGGTTAACGTGCTTCTCTTGGCATTAGCGGGTTAACGTGCTTCTCTTGGCACTAGCAGGTTAACATGCTTCTCTTGGCACTAGCAGGTTAACATGCTTCTTTTGGAAGCCTAAATGGCGGAGGAGAAAGGCCCCAGATCTTCACGCATCACTCAGATATAAAATGATGACGATTACTTATTAACTATCTGCTACAGTTTTCTCACATGGATAAGCTTGTAAAATATATTAATTCCCAAGAAAAATACGTCCTGTATGCAATTTATTTTCTGTACAACGTCGCACTCATCGCAAATATATGTCGTCGTTGCAATAAAAATTGCTGAGAGGTGAAGTTTTAAATACCAGTCGAGCAACTTTTAAAGAAAACTTTGTGTTTTTGCGTGATGATTTGGCAGCTTCGAATGGAGGAGTGAGAGGCCAATGACAGTAATTTTAAACACAATAGAAAAAGATACTTAGAAACTTAAACCCGTTCGATCTATTTATGACAGTTCAAATTACATAATTTACTTATATTCAACAAGTAGCAAGCAAACAATCCAATTAAAATCGTCAATTAAGACTGTACACTGTAAATTTCCCTGTCCATGGCTGATATTAATCTCGAAGCGCTGAAAGATTCACTGATTTAACAAATAATTTTTGACATTACAAGCTCATCGTCGCGTAATTTGTGTTTTAATTATAAACGAAATTGCTGGTACGTCTCACGAACACCTAATAATTTGCACTCGTGTGTATGCACACATACCAACAAACAGTTTAGTCGATTTCGTGATTTTTATAACCATCGGCAATTGAGAGCCCTTCGACCACTACTACAAAGCAAGTAATTATGTACAAGCCGATACCAGAATTCATAATGAGCGCTATATTTATCCGTATAAAAATCCATTCAGTGGTAAGAAGCGGCATCAATCTACATGGGGTTGAAAGAACCTCATGCGCGAAGGGTTTAAAGAGAGAGCAATCATGACGAGGCTGATCAAGCACACGCACCACTAGGTATAACCAAGAGCTTGCCGGAAGGTAACGTCAAGTATTACTCAACCATTCCATTTCATTTATTGAACGCTAAAACATAACTGCAGACATTAGCAGCCTCACAGCCCACGGAAGGGAATACTTCCATCTCGTAACACTTTCACTCTCAGTGGCACTTGCAAGAGATGTTCCTTGGCTGAACGCGACTTTGAAACATTAGACTATAAAGTCTGCAGCTGTGTCCTTATTTTACTTGGAGCTTATATGAAGACTGCCTTTCACGTATTTTAAATTGTTGAAACGTTTAAAAACAACTGGATCTCTTCAGAAAGTAGTAACGCACAAAAGCCACAAACGTGCCATGCTTCCCGTAAAAAGATAGCTGCTACACAATGTCCAATAATTAGGTCTTACAATCGTATGTTTCAAGATTACTCCATGCACTAATTGCTACTAGATGATATTATAACCAAGATCTGCTCAAAATGAGAATTTTATTCCATAGGAGATTCCATCCTCCAAGCAGATTGGATTTTTGCACAAATCATAAATGAATGACTTGCCCTTTCTCCTCGAGTTCGATGCACGATCACCGGAGTATTACGCTGTCCAGCTTCTCGTCAAAGGTAGAATTTTTCCAGATAGCAGAGAAAATATATAAGTATTAAATTCGCAGTGCCACTGCCCCCCGAATTTTTCCTATTTTACGTTTTCATTTAAGGGCATCAGTAAACTTCTCTTGCAGTCGTGTTCTTTCAAGGTATAAAATTACATCAACAGCCTGCTCTAATTCTTTGGATCTCTACAATGGGTACGGAAAGTAGGGTTTAACAATAGAAGTAAATTTTAAGCAGGTATAAATTCATAGTTATGTCACAAAACGTAATTCACGTGGTAATTATAACAACAAGAGTGCCCGCCTATGAAATTAAATGAATCATAAATATTCAGAACACTCGGGATAATGAATTTATAATCCCAACATCAACTAACTTGGCTATACGAAACCTTCCTGAAGATGATTATGAGTATGTATGCCGCTCCATCAAGAAGAGGCACGCCGCTTTCTATTTTCCATCGGCTTTCCGGATGAAAATCGTAGCGTTTATGTGGACTGTCGTCGAACTAAATTCCCTCATTATGAACTGCGCTCAAAATAATGACAGTTCATAAGAAGCAGCAGAATGCAAGCCAGGCCTTTAAAGAATCGAGTCAGAAAAACTATAAGGTGCCGAGGACCATCAGGGAGGGGCAGAAAGAGAAGAAGATCATCTCATCGGAACCAGTTCTTCTCTTCTGCCTGCGTGTCCTTTCGAATCCAGTTAGGTTGACTGGATGGCGCACTGCAACTTTCAGTTTCAAGTTTTTTTTTACCTTAATTTTTCTTCCGTTAGATAGGAAAATAGACTAGAATTAAATGAGCCTAGACACTATTTAAAGTATCATGCATTCGAGTGTACGTAAGAACATAGGCCTTGGGTGATAAAGGCGCCTAGAGGAAGTGCTGCTCTATAGGGAGCCAGTCAGGCTTTGTTTCACTTCACCACGTTTTCGTCTGATAGAGTGGACTAAATGTTTGACGGACCGAGTTCGAAAGTGAAGAAGCTCCATTCTATTATTCGGTAGTGTTTGCGGAAATGGTCCCTTTGGGCTCCAACCTAGAGTTCCTAGGAAGACTCTGAGCGTGAAAGTAATTGAGGAGCTCATTTATCATTACAAAGCATTTACTGTACATAAAAGTGAATAGAATAAACTCAATATTGTTGCTAACGGATCATTTTTTATCACTAAAATTTATTAATGCAGGGAATAACATTCTGATTTGACAAATAAATATGCAGTGTCTGAAATCTTTTTAGTTGGTCCATCCGGAATGCAATGTTGACCATTTACATTCTTGTCATTCGCGTCACGGTCCTACCTTCAGATGACATTTTAATATTTATCAAATAAAGACGCGCAAAATGATAGTGCCCTTGAGCTACCAGTGAAGATGAGCCTCAGAATGAACACTTATAATTAAAAAACATATTCTCACGAAGTTTTCACTGTTACTTTCAAAACTCAATCGAGTGAATGACTAAGTTATGCTTTGCAAGAAGACACCCACATAAAAGGGACAAGCTCCGCCCCGTTCCAGACTTCGACACGCCCAAGTTTTTCCCTCGTGTACTTTCGTTAAGGCTGCGGGAACTGTTCGTTGGTCTTCAGTTATTCATCTAACGTCGAGTCTGTCGGATATNATATTCGTCGGCAGCTGCAACCTGAACTTGAACCTGATAGTCACGACGTGGTAGGTTGCAACACAAAGATTTCCAAGACAAATTTAGGTGCAAAATTGCACATCATTTGAATTCCGTGTAACATTTGTCCAGAATGCCTTATTTCTCATAGTCTGGATGATTCATGTTTGCCTAAGTCTTGATTCACATTTTCCAGATAGCAGGTAATTTAACAAGTCAATTTCTGCAACTAGATGTTTTGGTCTGCCAGAATCAGATTGAGTGGTACAGAGAAGTTAACTATGTGCAGAAATGGAATCTGGTGATGTACGTAGTATCTCTCTAATTCTAAGTAAATTTGTTATAGTTTAGTTAACTGATCAATGTGCTTGAAGCGACGTGTAAAGAAACATTTAGTTTGACTTCATTAAAAATTGTAACATTTCATATAATTTCCCAGTAAAAATACAGTAGAGCTAACTTCAACTCAGACATAGTTAATAAACTGACATGATAATCCGACCAGCTAGTAAGAAATGGTTTTACTCGTAACTGAAGATGATGCATTGAAAACATACCTTGCATAAAATGAACAAGTAATGCACGGCCAGTTCCATGTTAGTCGAAAGTTGCTCAAACTAAAATCTGTTTGAGAATTTCGAAGTTTCATATTTGTAAATCACCATTTGAAGCCGTTTTTGCAAGATGCCAGTGAATTGTAAATGTACTTCATATTGCAGCACGTCACAAATACAATTGAACATGCGCCCTCCGGAAGTCAAGGGCTCATTTATAAACGAGTTTAAAAAATAGGTATGCCTTTATGACGTACAGTTTTCAGCATGCTTAAATTTCAAAATAAAAATTAAAGTTATGAGGATCTATTAAATTTTCTAACTTTTGAAGATAACGAATTGTGTTCCAAAAAATTATGCGTCCAACTAAACATTTATGTTTAACGAGGCATCAGCAGTTACACGTATAACATGGATGGCGGAGCAGCTGTCACGTATAACGCGAAGTCTTTTTAGCTCATCTTATTCTTCTCCGTCTCGATCCTGAGATCGTCGCACTTTCTCCTCGGAGAGGAGGAAAAAATACACTTTCAGGGCACACTTTTACTGCCGATGCCTCCTCGGGCTGTCCATTCAGTACACGGCTTCTTCGTCGGCGTGCCAATGCTGGACATGACCATATGTTTGCACCACGAGCTAGCTGAATTTTCTCAAATAATTATGATAAATAACTTCAAATCACGTCAGCCATTCACAATACGTTCGAAATTTGTAATGCCACTTGCGCAGGCTTGAAAGATAAATGTACGATCATAATTTCACTTCGCAAGTAATTTTATGCATTTAATAATTTTTGCCTATCGCATCACATTTATAATAAAAAGCCCGCTGTTTAAAATTACAGCATTTTAAGCCCCAATTAGATCGATTCACTTCATGAGAGTTAACACAATCCACCAATAATCAACAGAGGCAATTGAGCAAATAGAAACTTCCCGTTCGCGTTCCCTTTCGCATCTTGCTCTATGAATCCAAATGAAACGCTCTCGCATATCACATGTACATTCGCCGAGCGATGTGAGGGATCCAAATGAAACACTCTTGCGTATCACATGTACATTTGCCGAGCGATGTAAGAGATCCAAATGAAACACTCTTGCGTATCACATGTACATTTGCCGAGCGATGTAAGGGATCCAAATGATACACTCTTGCGTATCACATGTACATTCGCCGAGCGATGTAAGGGATCAAAATGAAACACTCTTGCGTATCACATGTACATTCGCCGAGCGATGTGATGGATCCAAATGAAACACTCTTGCGTATCACATGTACATTCGCCGAGCGATGTGAGGGATCCAAATGAAACACTCTTGCGTATCACATGTACATTCGCCGAGCGATGTAAGGGATCCAAATGAAACACTCTTGCGTATCACATGTACATTCGCCGAGCGATGTAAGGGATCCATATGAAACACTCTTGCGTATCACATGTACATTCGCCGAGCGATGTAAGGGATCCAAATGAAACACTCATGCCTATCACATGTACATTCGCCGAGCGATGTAAGGGATCCAAATGAAACAATCTTGCGTATCACATGTACATTCGCTGAGCGATGTAAGGGATCCAAATCGTAATGTTTAGTAGTCGATAGGGCGTGAAGGATCGGTAGTGAGATGTCAATAATGAATCCGGATCACATAATGATGCAATATGCAGCACTGCTAATAAGAAGAGAAAGTGCAAGCGTTGGAGTAACAGGCGTGCGCTGCAGGTACATTATCAACTTTGAAACTTTTTTGTCCATCTATTAGTTAACTTTCAATAAAATCAATATTTTGGAAATTTCGCTTAAGGATATTTTTGTCTTCATCGGAATTTACTATTTATCCAATTTGGTATCGAAAGATAAAGAGCAGGGCTTCATCATCAGTGAAAGTCTGCTAAGGTTACGGGTTAAATGTACCGAGGGCAATCGTGGTTTATCTTATACTTTGATAAGGTTTGGGAATGGAGCCCATTCTAGCTTGTCCTGCAAAGTTTAATCATATAACATATCATGAAAATGATACACCTAATAAGATATAGCTCCATGGTTACTTATTAAAACGCGTAAATCAAACATAGAATAAATTATTTAACATATACTGTATACCGAACTGCTGTCCGCCAATAAAGTGTAGCGAGCATTTAAAAAGAGTAGAGTTGCATTTGAAAATATGTACAGATTCTCTTTGTTTATTCATGCAGATGTGCATGCATTTCAATTCTTCAACCCCCAAATAAAAATAATTTGTGTACTTTCTCTCTTTGAATTGTTTGAATCTACGGTACTGAAGTGATTTGCACGAGAACTCCGCAAATTTACCACCAAACATGGCACGTGATAAAATCATTCACAAGTCCCATTGGAATCCCTTTGCGTAGGTGGGAAAATTCTCTCGAATTACGACTTTCAAGTATCCATGAATATTTAAGATATGAACAAGGGACGTGAAACACAAACACTAAAAAGACCGCAGGAATTGTATTACCGCTTTCTACCCTCAGAGTCAATGCGACTGCTGTTTCCGCTACCAGCCTCTCCTCTTCCCACTTCACCCACACAAACCCCTTCAACTCGTAGGCCAGATTACGTCTCTAACAGCTCCTGTGCTTTCTAACTCGAGGATAAAACCCAGACTTCTGGGTGAAATGAAAAAGACTGCAAGCGAAGAAAACAACAAATAATAATGAGTGTAATAAAGTAAGAATAACTGGTTTGGAAAATTATATCTTAAACAAATACATTGTTCAACTTCTGCCCCGTTCTTCCTAATTGCCAGTACACGATTGGTCTAAATGAAAGAAAATATTTAACATGAAGTTGAAGAGCTAAAAAATGCGAGAGGGAGAACTCCAGAACAAGTATTGAAAAAATACCATACTTAAATTGTTCGTGAGCCTTGAGATTTTTGCAAGTAGTTCTACTTAGAGTAATGCACTATATTTTTAACTGGGGTGCATTAGAAACTTTCTTGAGTGCGTCGAGCGAGGAGAATTTGCGATGCATTTGAAGAGATTTAGTGATGCATGACTTGCATAAATGCAGATGGTGCTTCATGATAGGCTGGTGCGTGACGCTTCTGTGAAGTCACTTGTTTATAGAAAAGTACAAGAAAAATAAAGAAAAGGAAAGAGTGTGCGTTACACCAACATGGCAATGAGTGTTCAGGTGGACTTGGACAACAAATCGAAGCTCCATAAGTAATATGTATTAGTCAAATGTAATTAAATAAACAAGTTTGTCGTACATACTAATGATGGATGAAACACTTCCATCGTTCAGAAGTGTGAGCCCTCCTGCAGTTTTCGATAACATCTAATGTTTCCGCAGGTTATCAAGCAACAAAGTGGCAACCGGCCGCAAGCGGAAGTGTACCGAACTCTTATGGAGCATGAGCTAGAGGCTTCGAACAGGTTAGCTTACAATAATATAAAAATAATTTTGTGTATGATTAATTTAACCAAATTCTGCGTGCGTTAAAATTACAAAAACTTTCCAAATCCTGAATTTATTCTGTGCCTGATGGACAGCTCTGCATATCTTGTTATTTTTTTTACACAAATAAAATAGATACAATTCCTAGGGTACGTTTCATATCCGTAGATTAAATCCTACAAATGGAATCTCTCATTTTATTTCAATATGTCTTATTCATTTCAACAATGTTTTCAGAATTGTGAGGCAGATTAAAACAATAAATCTATGGATGTGCCTGCAAGTTCTGTGTCGGTTTCATTGTTAATGTTTCAGGAGGCCCAAAGCAATGCAGCTGCGAGCGGGCTGTTCGCGATGGCGGGCGGCAGCGTTGGCAATGCTACTTGTTGCCATCGCCGTCCCACCGACGATAGCGAACGGTTATCGCCGTCCCGTAGTCCCGGTTAGCGATCCGATCGCAAGAGCGGCGTTGATTGACCTCGCCTACGATGTGGACGAAGTGGCCGTCATGAACGTGGGGGATCTGCCTCGTCTGAAACCGGGATCCAACCGACGGACTTCGGAGGGATCGCTGAATGTCCAAGATGAAGGACTGATCACAGAAAATCAAGCGCGATCTTACGACTACCACACAGTTGCTTCCATCCTTCCGCCTATCGTCGCGACCTATAGGGACTCACATGGTGGAGGAGGTGGTGGATATGGCGGAGGACATCATGGAGGTGGTGAAGGAGGTTATGGCGGGAGCTCTCACATAGTAAGCTATCGAAGCTATGGTGGTGGTGGTGGTGGTCACGGCGGTGGAGGCGGTGGTGGCTATGGTGGGGGAGGCCATGGTAGTCTGGGTGGCTATGGTGGTGGAGGCGGTGGTGGAT
>JALHKN011010788.1:0-13150 GCA_039513755.1 Hyalella sp. 3TK10
TGCTAACTTTTATATTTCCATTTAATTTTCTTACGAAATCGGTAAGTTGCACTGATCCTCTCACGTTCGTTCCGTGATCATTTTTTATGAACACGCATTGATTTAGTGGACATCATTTGAATTTCTCGCGTTGCTATTTGCTGTCTGTCGTTTTTATCTGTTTAAATCTTAATAGTTTTTACACATCATTGTCTTCCATTGAAGATAACGGTACATAATTTTATCTGTTCATAATTCAGTTTAATTTGTTGTCCTACACTCACTCAATAATACATTCAATACCAAAATGACCGCTCCATTTAAAGTAACTACACAATTAAACCTCAAATTGAAAGAAAACCAAGTGTGCGATTAGAACGCATAAATCTTGAATGTTTTCACAGCCTCGCAATGACCAGCGTATATTCTCGTGAATTATTTAGCATACAATTTAATAATACATCACGATTTTTCACTGTTACCTACCGTACTCCACTTGTTGCCCCAGAACCAGCAACTCTGCCAGAGCAAGTTATGGTCATTCCTGAGAGTCTGCAAGAGGAAGTTGTTGAACCAACACAGATAGGTAATTTTCATTGCCAATACTACAAATATGAAACAATTTACACTTATGAATTAATAATTACATTGTCAAGAGTAAATGTCTACGACATGAATCCCGATCTTGATAAAATGTTTATTCAGTTATTTGTTTACGGAAATCATAATTTTTCGATGCCAACTTCATAAGCACTCCCTTCTTTAAGATACTAAGACAATTTTTCTTCAGTTCCATTTGAACCTTCCACTGCCGAATTCCGAGAAGAGAACGTACTGGAGACACACCGCACTGAAATTGTACAAATTGACACAGGTAAATACTGAACGAAGTATATTCATAACACGCCACCTCTGATTTGATTATGTTTTAACACATTACATCTAAGTCGAATATACATGAATAAAAAATGAACGGGTAATTCATATTGTTGTTCACGAATTCTGTGCCCATCTCGCACCATTCTTGATTCAACCCAGTTATTTGAATGTGTTATCTTTGTATAGCGCCGCTACAAGAAACTATGCAAGTTACACGGAAGGTTGTCAAGAAAAAGAAACGAACTGATGTACAGAGTACCGAAGTCCTAGAAGGTATATTGACAATGCTCCTAAATGATGCCCTTACTTATCAGTCTTTATTAAGAACTTACATCATGCATATGAGATCAATAATTGCTTTACGTTTATTTTCTAACATGTTATGATTACCCCGTTCTTAAATCCTAATTTTTACTAGCACTTCGCTCCCCTTGAATCCACATTAATTGTTATTGAACATGCATCATTTTTTAATTTCATTTTTTGGTTAATGCACATTTGACGACAAATTTAAAGCTCATAAATTTAAAAATATGATTATTGAATGGAAGGTAAGTTTCTGATGAACAGGCTCAATATTTTTTAAGATTTTTTTAACACTATCTCTCTATAGCGATTTTCTCTTAATTTTCATCTTTTTGCAATCAAAATTGAATTACTTTGATTATCCTAGTTTGTCATCTTCCTTGGTTAATAAAACGTTAAAAAAATCTTTACGTGATTTTTTTGTGACAAGATACATCGTTGCCTTTTCAAAAATATATATTAATTCCGGAAATTATGATTTATGTTACTGGAAACGCTGAATTATATCATTTCCTTCTCTAGCTGGTCCATTTTCGACATACCTAGATAGTTCTTCGTTGTCTAGACCGAAATTGTGTATAACTTTTAACTCGCTGACAACGCCCTCACTCAGCTCCCATTGAAACGGTGACAACCGAAGTTCAGGAAGACGAGGAGGTGAAATTCTTCGATACAGAGGAAACACGAATAATAGCAGGTAACAAACAAGAAACTCTTCTGCCTGAATGAAGTGCATCTCATTAAAATACGACCAGCTTCAGCATTTATTGTGACACAATACCATTCAGACTCGTCGAGACTTAATGTAATATGATAGACATTTCATTCCTAGAGCTTATCTGATGAACAATTTATCAACTTCAGGAACATATTTTTGTACGGAATCATACTGTAAATTTCACTACATTCTTTTTTTCTATGAGAATAATCGTATTCTTTGCTCTACCTCTTATCTAACTTTCACGTTAACGGATGACTCACGATCTATTCACAGACAAGGGTTTATTATTAATTAAATTTGTCTTCATAAATCTACACTTGCTTCCAGTTTTAAATTTTCTGTCACTAAATGAAGGGAGATATTTGTGTAATATTATTCTATATATATATTCCATGGTCCTAAAAAGATTCTAGAACTCGGTACACTTTTTTGTACTAAAGGTAGTGTGGAATAGTGTCAAGAACCATTTAAATTCGTCGAATTTTTCTTGCAATTAGGGACGACTTTGAATTTATTTGCCAGATGTTTGCTCCAGTATTAAACTCAATTTACATTTGTAAATATTTCACCCAACTCTGACATTCCAACATGATCTCGTACTCCAGAACCTGCACCTATCCCAGAACCAGTCACTGCCATCCCAGAACCAGTCACTGCCATCCCAGAGACGCTTCCTGAAGAGGTCGTTCAGCCAACTGAAATAGGTACTGATGTGCAAATTTCAATAAATATAGCTTCTTGACCATAATGATCCTCAATGACACTGCATAATATCAATATTCTTCACAATAATATTCATTGACGTTGACACTCGTGATTTTCCTCTGAAATGGAGAAACCAGAAATGTAATGTAACTTTAATTTATCTATACAGTATATACAGTACCTATAACGAGGCTCCACTCAATTATATTGTTACATTTGGTCACACTGTAAGATATTTAAATCTACTACAGCGCTCGTTTAGCCTTTTACTATCCCGATATCAATCGAATTCCACCATCGGACCAAACAACATAATTCGTACTATTGAAATGTGACTCGAGAATATTTTCTTTTTGGGTGCTGACCATCATTCTTTTCCGACATGGATAGATGAAAGGTTTAATAGAGCTTCTACATCAAGCCAGACGCCATGATGGTACTTTCGATTACTTGTAAGACAACTTCCTCTTTGACACTTACGATCAATACTTTTCTGCAGCTCCAGTAGAGCCTTTCACAGCCGAGGTCCGTGAGGAACCCTTGTTGGAAACTCATCGCACTGAGGTCGTACAAATCGATACAGGTAATGAGGAATACAAATAGTGAACATTTTACCATTATAACTATTTTACACTAGCTTTAATGTCATACATTTTCCTTTAAACATAATTCTTTCTGCTATGTACCTTTGGATGAATTAGAGTTAAACTTTTATGTAAGTATTGTTCCTCTCTTCTCCACGACTCTAAGACATGATTCCTTATTAGCTCCTGTTCAAGAAACAGTAAAGACTACAAAGAAGATTGTCAAGAAAAAGATACGTACAGAAGTACAGGTTACCGAATCCAGAGAAGGTACTTAAGTGTGACAAATTAAAATCCCTCTGTGCACCTTCCTGACTTATGAAATCATCTCAATTCCTGTTGGCCCCAGTTACCTGCGCGTATGAGCATCCAAATGCGTGACCTTTTGATGAGTTGATGAATTTATATTGATTTTTCTGCGTTTTTTGTCAGATTTTGTTCAAAATTTTGACATTTCCTAATGAGTGAGTCTTGTACCTAATCATTTCAGGCAAGTGTATTTGTTTAAAACACGAACATTACATTCATTCTTTACTAAATGACTTAATTTTTATAAACTTTCGTTCATTCCGTTGATGTTGAGGGATTGTTTAAGATGGTTTTGAGACTCGGAGTTTAATTGCGTTCAACGTCTAATTTGTGTGATTTGTGTCACAATTGCCTGGTTTTACATACCCTTGAATCTCGCGGTTTATCTCTAATTTTGGCTGTTTACTAGATCAAGATTCGGGTTTCTTTCTCAATCCAATTCTGATTACCATCCTATCATCAGCTTGACACCTCGATTCCAATTGAACACGCCGATGAGGTTCGCCGAGACATGTAATGAACATAGAAATCAAACAAAAGCATAAAGAATGTAATTTGATTCAATGCCACAGAACCCGCAGCGGCTCCTCAACAGTTCACACCTGAAACTTTCCAGGAAGAAATCCTTGAATCAACACAGATTGGTAATTTCTCATTTTAAAAAGTATTTCTATTTCACTGATTGAATTTAAATTGATCCAACACGTAGTTATGAAGATTTATTCACAATTTCTTAATAATTTCACAGAATAAGTTTACTTTATTGATTTAAATAAATTATGCAGTATGCACGATACATTTTACACTTAGAACTGATTTTTTAAATGCTCACTACTGACGATTTTCTTCAGCTGAAATTGAGCTCACCACAGCTGAAGTTCACGAAGAACCTCATAGAGAGACCCACACAACTGAAATAGTGGAGATCAAAACAGGTAAATACAGTTGATTGTACTAGTTCTTAATGTACTACTATACAGGCAAATTTCAGTTACACTTTTTGATATGAAATTAAAATAGAAAGTTCTTGAAAATGCAGATCATTGATTAGATATTTTTGTATTATTTTTCTTGGTATATCTACTGCAAAAACGTTTTTGTTGACAGTACCGGTTCTAAAGTTGAACAGACCGGATCTAATGTTACCAAAGCAAAACAACTAACTGAACTACAATTAATGGAAGTAACTGAAGGGACAGAAAACATTACACAAAATTAACCGTTGAATTTAATTTAATTTCATATTTCAATCGCTCTTAGTTGGAAATCCTGTAACTTTGCCACTCTCGCCACCTTCACACTTGAAACTAATCCTGTGTCCGCCATGGTGTACATGGATATTTGTTTCCTCATTTGGTGTGTTTATTTTCTTTATTTCTATTCTTCCAGTCAATTGCCGTTGAATTTCAATGGCCCTCTTCTGTTTTGCAGAATTTCAATGACCCACTTCTGTTTTACAGAGTTTCAATGGCCTTTCCATGAATGCGAAGCATGTATTGAAACTACCCTTACACCAAATTTACATCCCCTGATTTATATATAATCACGAAAATCCAAACTTTTATTTCACTGTTAGCATCTAAATAGTTCTACAAAGCCAAGCGAACTGAAGCATATCCATTTACGATTTGGATAAGTATTATAAGTATTTATGCGTATTTGTATATGACACCTGAATTTCACATCGCAGCATCCACTACGGCCTCTCAACCAACTATTCCAGAAACCTTCCGAGAGGAAACAGTCGAACCTACACAACTTGGTAATTTTAATTTCGTCCCATGCATTAGAAATATCCGCTATACTCTCAGACCCATGTTCTCAGACATCATTTAATTGCATGTGCCATAAGGACTCGGATTGATGATGTTGAATATACATGAAACATAATACACATGAAACACATAGTACGGGTACTTGCATGTGAAATGCTCATTCCAAACACCCCTCCTCAGCTCCTCTTAAACCCATCACTGCTGAAGCTGTTAACGAACCACTCAGAGACACTCACAGCACTGAGATAGTGGAGGTCAAAACAGGTAAATCTGAGTGATCTCTCAAATAGGCGCACTATTTTAAATATTAAATAATTGAACATGAGCCACTAAAGTATATATCATGATGAGGAAATTGTACCTACATCTTTTTAGATGTTTCCCGTGTCTCTGTTTTTAAGTTATGCCCAAGCAATCAAACAGTACACTATACAAAGTAGGTTACTGAAGAAAAGAAGCGTCCAGATGCACGAGTTGTAGTTACTGAAGGTAGAAGTTAGCGACGTACAAAGTTCTATTGATTTTACAGTAGATGCCACTGAATTGTTTACACACTTTCAACTTAACAATTGAATTATTGTATACCACTTTTTCGTTTTAAACTGTCAGAAATTACATCTCGGAACTACAATAAGCTGTATTACTTCGTTTGAAAACTCACACCTTGTAAGAGTCTATCGTCTCCTTAGCTTACACAAGAACGATGCCAATACATTTAGAATATTTGTGTACACAGTCAAACACAGATCACAGTCACGTATAATCAATCCCACAGAACCTGCAACGGC
This sequence comes from Hyalella sp. 3TK10, assembly GCA_039513755.1. NCBI lineage: Eukaryota > Metazoa > Arthropoda > Malacostraca > Amphipoda > Hyalellidae > Hyalella > Hyalella sp. 3TK10. Next base: position 6,047 of record JALHKN011010788.1, read on the forward strand.
GCCTCAACAAATTACACCAGAATACTTCCAAGAAGAAATCGTCGAACCTACTCAGATTGGTAATTTGCAATTTGCCGTCCTAGTGTAGGTACATAAAAGCTGGACATACTCATTGGCCATACCTGAGAAATTTTGTTAAGAACTTTATTTACGAAGCACTCATTGCAAACATTCTTCTACAGCTCCAATTGAGCTCATCACGGCTGAGGCTCACGAAGAACCACTCAGAGAAACCCACACAACTGAGATAGTTCAAGTCGAGACAGGTAAACGCGTCCATATTACAAAAACTCACTGATCTAATGATCACGGGATTAAAAGTGTAGGAAATTTATCACATAAAGTGTCTTAATAAGTACATGTGTTCTTTGTGTTTAGCAAAGAAGGTGGGAAAAGGCTAATTTTCGTTCCGGCAGCTTTTTAATTCCTCCCATTATGACTCGCTTTGTATAGGATTTTAGTTGACATTTACTATTGTCGTAATAGGTTTGTTGCAGATCACCGTATCACCTGTGATTGATTTCAAAGTACTCACAACCGCCCTTAAACCAATAACAATGACAGATTCTAGGAGACCACCATGTGTCCAAAAGAAAACTACATTTACTCTAAAATTATTGCAATGTATTTTCGAATTTATTTCAGGATGTATACAAAATTCATTGAACACACGTTTTTCAAGACCTTATTCATGACAAGCTCATTATACACACTTTTCTACAGCTCCAATTAAGACTATCAAGGCTGAAGTCTGGGCACAACCTCTCGAAGAAACGCACGTCAGTGAGATTGTAGAGATCAAATCAGGTAAATTCAGTTTGATATTATGCTAAAACCGACAGAATAATAATGAATTTGCAATTATAAAGCGTGATGCCTCATGAAACAAACATTTTGTGTTGCTTTTGAGTGAAGCCTTTTGAGGATAATAATATCGTTGATCCAAGAATCAAAACTTTCCCGAACCCTGCAGAAAAAGTCAAATTCAACGAAAATTTTGAGGTTCTTGCCTGCAAAAATTGTAGCGGTAACTTAATCTTAAATTTAAGTCCTAAAAATTATTTCTTTGGTAAACTATAATGTGTAGAAATTCAAGGATTAATGTTTCACCAGATTCACATTGGAGGTATCTAGTCCAACCCATTGAATGTATTTTTTTATCACAAATCCGCTTGCTCCATGTCAGCGCACACTCAGTTTTTGACAACATAAGACTAATGTAATATCATTTACTAAGTCCTTTACATGTTCATTACTCTTCTAAATGTTCAGCTGTAATTTCATTCGGAACTGCTAGATAAAATATTGCCAGGAACTTTGAATGCCATGTTTATTTTTGTCTTTGCGCACTTTCACTGACATTATTAACTGGATAAAATTTCACTCACTGCTTCAATACATAAGATTTTACCTCTAAAATGTTTCTATTCTCAATAGAATTGACCAACGATGTAATAAGGGGTTAGAATTTTGCAGGCTTATTTTCATGTTTCCATTTTAAACTTGACAGCGCTACGCAATCTTATTGCTTAACTACTGTTATCCGATTTTTTTCGTAGCTGAAAAGAGTAAGCCAGTGTCAAATAATCGAAAAGATTACATCTATGGTAGTTTTATATTTGTACAGATTCACATGATGACGTAAGGGTCAAAATGTTCTCAATAATAACTTAAAGATTATTTTGTTGAGCTAATATCAGGGCTGTTGTATTTTAAACGATTCTCTTCGCAATGTCAGGGTCATTTCCTGAACAACTACTTGCCATTCATTGATTTTATCATGATAAACTATGTTACGTTTGGTACTACAGAACTAACGCCGGTGCCTGAACTGACTACCGTCGTCTCTGAGACCATACATGAAACCTTGGAACAGGTTGAAACAGCAAAAATAGGTAATTTACACCTGACTCGAAATTGCCCGATGAAAAACTTGAATTTTCAATATTTGTGCATTGCCTTATCGAAATTAAATGAACGTCAAAACAGGACAACAGATGCTAGCACTGATATTTATTGCAATTTCCCAATAAGGTCCATTATTTCTTGAACATTATACACTAATACAATACTTTTCTTCAGTTCCAATTGAACCTACAATAGCTGAGACTCGTGAAGAACCCATCCTGGAGACTCACAGTACGGAGATAGTTCAAATTGACACAGGTAAATATTCACAACATAGCTAAAACAAATTTCTTGCTAAATTTATTAGGCAGTGATCCTGATATCAAATCAACTACTGTCACCAGCCACACAGCCACGATGACCCTGAGACTCTGTTCAACGATAAACAAAAGACGCTTCAGGACGATTGTCCACTCAATTAGCCATGTTTTTAAATCCAATTATAAATCACTAACGCGAAATTTCGAAGCATCAGCAATGTTTAGTCGTGTTCTAAAATTTATTTTATGGTTATACATAAAATGTTTTCATATTCATCCAACTTAGATTATCATAAATAATTAGTGGTGGAACATTGAACACCTACTGTATAGCTTTCTTTATGCAGCACCAATACAAGAGAGTGTTCAGACGACCAAGAAGATCATCAAGAAAAAGAAACGAACAGAAGTACAAGTTACTAACACAACACAAGGTATTTCTTTATGTGACGAACTCAGGTTTGGTTTTAAATTTCATTCTCAACTTGCATTAGCTTTCAATTATCTTATTTACATTTTACAAACTGTACCTATTTTTGAAAATTTATATCATGTTCGTGACGGAAAAGAGCTTACAGAGGAAAATATGTTTCCTTCTTTATACTTCCCATGAAACTATCAACTTTTGCATTAACATTCTTAATGTTTGACATGAACATTTTAAAGGCACACATACTCTCAGAGACTTTTAAAGCAAACAATTGACAAACTCTGATGCGTTTTTTCCAAATTTTTGAAAATGCTAATGCGTCACGCTCGCCGAAAATTGCATGCTAGATTTTTCAATGCTCCGTTGCCTGCGACAGAATCTGCAAATTGCCGTCTTTACCCGTGTTAGGCTTTTGATCCTTCGTCTTTACCCGTGTTAGGCTTTTGATCCTTCGTCTTTACCCGTGTTAGGCTTTTGATCCTTCGTCTTTACCCGTGTTAGGCTTTTGATCCTTCGTCTTTACCCGTGTTAGGCTTTTGATCCTTCTTGTTTGAAACAATTTTCTTCTTCAGCAGGATTCCAATGATATTAAAAAAAATTGAGCACACAAGTGTGAGTAAGTCCTGCTCATGAATGTTTCCGTTGATTGTGAAATAACACTTCCGCTCCACTGTATAACATCTAATTTGTCATAAACCCATTTGTTTGTACAGAACCTACACCAACCCCAGAACAAGTCACAGCTATTCCGGAGTCCCTGCCTCAGGAAATTGTCCAACCCATTGAACTAGGTAATAACCACGTGCAATATATACTTGAAATTCTACCCCAAACGTTTTCATTTAGTATAAACTGCATTCAACCCTCATTTAATCGAATGAATAACCATACTCTTCTTCAGCTCATCCTGAGCCCACAACTGCTGAAATCCTTGAAGAACCATCGCTAGAGACACACAGCACAGACATCATTCAAATTGATACAGGTAACGCATCTAAACTTCTACTAAGTTGAAAACAAAGAATATTGACAGCAAATCCAACGTCATTTAATTGCAAACATTTCATAGATCAGCTACATCATCATTCTGTAAAATATGATTCATGAAATGCAATTATTTGCTGATATTTTATCCGATCACTAGGGACATTTTATGAAAATTGAATCAAGTTTTATTATCATTCTGCTCGTCACGTTTGCCAATGCGTTTAAAATTATGTTATAAAACTGCAGGTCAACCGGTTGGAATTTCACTTTAACCGATAGGAGATGACGTATCACAATTCCATTAATATTTAATTCCACGTAGAAAATACAATCCAATTTCATTCAGCCCCAGTGACCGAAAAGATACAATCGACGAAAAAAGTCGTCAGGAAAGAGAAACGAACCGAAGTACAAACAACTGAACTTTTCAAAGGTATTTAGTTATTTCTCCAATTTTTCTCTCCAACTTCTTTACCAATTCGAAATATTAATTTGTTCGCTGTTTTCTTGTTCAAAGTATTTCATTCATCGCTGCCAACCGACAATCAATATAAATTTTGCGAACATATGGTTCTAACCTCTACAGTCTGCACGAAATTTTGTCTTCCGACACACTTTTTGGTTTGTGTTCACCTTTCTTTCTAATTTTGATTGAAAACCTATCGTCCCGAGATGAATGATATGTAATAAATTGATCACTTATCTAATTGTGTCACTTATCTAATCATAATTGTGTCACTTGTCTAATCCTGAATAATCCCACTCGAAATTCATTTTGAAATGCGTTTTCTTGTTAACCATTCATCCTGCATTGAGAGCAATGATGGCGTTACAAACGTACTAGAACAAACGAATACAAACAATGTTACTATTAATCACATTCGTAACTGCAAGGAGAAGTTGTTCTCAATTTTATAGCATACATAAATGCACAATGAACATATATTTCTTATCAATCGTAGTTCACGGTAACCGATCCTGAAACTTACTCCACAGACCAAGCTCCTGTTGCAGAACAGATCTCAACCGTTACTGAAACTGTTGCGACAGAGGTCACTGAGCCAACAGAAATAGGTAACTCAATATTTACATACAACATGAATTTTGACTGCATAGTGATACTTTTTTGCCACTGAGCCAATGTAAATAGGTAATCCAATGTGAATAACGACATGTTTTCCATTGTAGCTATATATTTGGGACTACATTTATGGGTGATTAGACGAATTCGTTGAAATCTACGACTGTACAACCCACCCCTCTTTAGTTCCCATAGAACCCACCATTGCTGAGACGCGAGAGGAACCAGCGTTGGAAACACACAGAACTGAGATTGTTCAGGTTGACACAGGTAAATATGAGTTACACTATACCCTCAATCTACAATACGTTATACTGTTAATATTATTGAGGTACAGTAATCACATTCTAGATTGACCATTAATTACAAGTTACTGTCAATGGTCGATGTTTGACTCGGTATTTTTCTTTCTTAGCCACTCTGAGATGGAAAATCATTAGAAAATAACAGATTTTCACACACATGTTTTGCCTTGCCAGCGCCGATCCAAGAAACTGTTACAGTCCAGACAACCAAAAAGATAATCAAGAAGAAGAAGATAGATATCCAAGTCACGGATGTTTTAGAAGGTATCATGATGTGAACAACACTCACATAACTGTTCTTTATCCTGTAATATCAGAATTCTTCCATGTACTTTATTCAACCCATTAACCTTATTCAACTGATCAATTCACTAGTTTTGTTTGTAATCTCGGTTTATTTGCTCATTTAAGGAAAGTGCTACAATATATGGCTTTACTTCTATGGCCGTCGTCATGAGCTAGCAACTTAGCAACAGTCAATTTGACCAAGAGAGTTCTTTTCATTTTCGAAAGTTTATATGTTCAGACGAAACATTATGAATTGTAAATGTTAGCATAACATGTACTTAGGCTTTTCCAATTGTTTCTTGCTGATTTCAAGGTAGGTAAGCAAGTTTTAAACTGGTTTTACCCCGTGTTTATGAGTTATATCCAATTCCTCGAGCACTCGAAATTGTTTATTAGTTTATTGAACTTCTTTTTCTGTATGTACTTCTTTTTCTGTTTTCTTTGTTAATGTTTCGGTTTCACATCTAGAAATTATCGGAACATGACATTCAAACAAGATCCTGAACTCAAGATGATTTTCCACAAGAATTTTATTCAAATACATTGCATGTATTCATTTGTTATAGTATATGAAACATATTCAAATCGCGAATTACATCTCAGGAGAAACTTCTGCACCACAAGTCACCACGCCCGAGATACTGCCAGATGAAGTGGTTGAGCCAGCTCAAATAGGTAACACATTGACATGCCAACAATATCCTCATGATACTAAGATAATAAGGCCAAATAAATTTATTACCTGACCCTAACATATACATTCATTTATTTAGATGTTTAATTGCGACACTTGTTACAGCTCCAATTGAACCCCTTATCGCTGAATGCACTGAAGAACCTCACATGGAGACATACAGCACTGACATCGTACAAGTTGATTCAGGTAAACTGGAGNTTACATGCCTCACGTTTTTATAAGCCCCCAATTTAAAATATTCTACAATTATTCGCAACGAGATACGACGCATAAATTCATTATCCATGAGCGATTTAACAAAAAATTTCCTAGAAGTCAGCATTTGACAATCCATGCTAGACACTCAAAACATGCAGTTGAACAAAACATTTTGAGGCTCAAGGGATTTTATTGCTTGTAAGTAGAATTTATTGTTATTGCTAAAGTGATCACCCGAGTCATCTTGCGTTTAATAACGCGAAAACAATATAATTTTCGATGTTACCGCTTTATTGTGGATATTTTTCCCCAGAAGGCATTGCCTTGTATAGTAATACACCTGCATTATATTATATTTTTGAACAAAATACTGCTGTCATGTTCAACATATTTTGAAACCAATTTTTTACACAGCTGCTTGATTATTAAGACTCAGAAACCAATGACTGTTCCTTATTTTAAGGGAACGGCAAGACAGATGTAATACAATTGTTTTATTTTAGTTTGCTTCAAACTTAATTTATAAATTGAAATTGTTTATTCGTTCGTAATCATCAAAATTTTACCGAGGATTGTTAAAAATCTAAGATTCATCCCAAAAATTATTCCTTTATAGGAAATACGAATTTTTCAGAATTACAATAAATCGCATACTTTTTTGAGAAAAATTATGCACTGCACTCAGTCGACAAAACCCATTAAGTTAATTAACAGCTGCTTTTCTGAAAAAATAAAAAATTCCCAACCAAGTACACGGATTTGCTCCTCTGCTCCGCACACAGCTACTGTAACTATCACTGAAGAAAAGCCAACACACCACAACCTGCACCACACACCGCTTCTGCCAACACACCGCAACCTGCACCACACACCGCTTCTGCCAACACACCACAACCTGCACCACACACCGCTTCTGCCAACACACCACAACCAGCACCACACACCGCTTC
>JALHKN011012664.1:1115-12913 GCA_039513755.1 Hyalella sp. 3TK10
TATTGACCTTTGAAATATGGACAAAAACATCATTTTAATGAAAAAGGTCGAAGGTCAACATTTACTATCTCGGCTGCTATGGTACCTACAGTGGTCATTTTTATTCCATTTTAAAGCTAGAAAGCAGAGCTACAGCTTTTGTTCTATGCCTTTTTTACCTCGGGTCAAATAAGAAAATGTAAATTTTGCGACCTTTGACCTTGAAAAGGTCATTTGACGCATATACAAGAAAAAATTCCCAGTAATTGCTATATATGTATACCTCAGTATACAAAAAGTATTTTGGTGGTGATTAGCTTAGTTAAGAAGATATAAATATTTCTTTGAACCATATATGGCAAAAAAGTTTTTTTGCATTACACTAATGATTACACTAATGATTACACTAATCATTGTTGTTGCAGCAACAATGCAATGGATGTTGCAGTAATTATAACATTAACAACAAATTAACATCTTCTTAACACATATCTCATGTTTATTGCCTCAAAGATAATTATTTTATAATCACTTTTGCTTAACAGTCCTTGTTATTACACACCAAATTGTAAAGCGTGTTATAATATAGGTTACGGTTGACGATTTTTTTAGTCCAATTGGAGACCATGGAGGACAGTGGTTGCCAATCTACCTATTGACTACTGATAACCTTGAGAAATGAGCTTTCATGCAATGCCCCTGTGCCACACAGCAACTACTTGCAGTCCAATGTGGAATATATGTACTTTCCGAGCCACAAATGGATTTTCGGAGCCGTGAATATATACATTTTGCAGCCGTGAAATATTTTTTCCAAGCCTTGAATCCATGTGCTGAGCCGTGAATATTTTTGTCCACAAAAAAATTCGGTTAGTTTCCTGTAAAAAATAGAAATATAGGAAAAATTTGCTTGCAAGAAAAAATAAATAATCTGAAGAGCACTAAACAAAATGAATGCTAATGGTAAGAAATGGTATTTAACATATATTTATTGACCGCAATAATGTAAAAAACAAGTAAAGACGTTTATGGTTACCCAGTGAAATGAGTGAGTGAAGTATTCTAACGCTGCGGCAAACCTCAATCCTCTCATGATTTTATCCCTCATTTCGAAGCGGGCAACTCCCTCTTGCATTCTTGCGCATAGTTTCCCCCACTCGTCACCTCCAATGCACCCCTATCAACTGCCTCTTGCAACCATCTGTATGTTACGTTGGTTCAACACACACGACGGCAACATTGGGCCGCCATATTCAATTTCTTCGAAGAACTTGTTTCAAAGAAGACTGAACCACGAGATTTCAAATTGTGTCATATAAAATTGTCATGGAGCCACGTGATTCCACATTTAACCAAAATACATGAATTTGGAGCTGCAAAATGTCAGTAAAAAGTTAAAGTTTTCCACACCTGCTTGCAGTGTATGCGCATCCGCATGCTCATTAACCAAGCATTTGAGGTTGAGGCTTTTTGCAGTATTTGTGGCCTGATGGATGTCAATTTGGGTCAAGCTACAATATTAAAATCTCATAAAGATGCTGATATCTTGGCCTAACAGGCCCCTCTGTAACTTCTGGTGTTCCAATTCTAAAATTATAGATACTTGATATTTACATTAGTTTGACTCCATGAGATCCCTTAAAAAAGTAGGTATTTAACACCCATTGGGCAGTTAGCAAAAACGCATCAATCCACTTTAGAAGACCTCTACGTTTTCAGCTCAACTGACTTGAATATTTCGTACTTGGAATGTTGTGATTCTGAACCAGTTTAGTAGGAACTAACAAGGGTCATTTGAGCAACAGTGATTACAAAGTATTGAAGTTCAGGACAATAAATGTGAATTAGTGTTTATAATTCTTGATTGACATGCAGCTTCTTGTCAATGTACACAAATAAATTTTAAGGTCATATAGGTACCGGTACCTAAAAAAACACTCGTGGCTCATAACTTGATTGTGGCTTGGCAAGTAAAACTCTTCCACACTGGATTCCAATGACATGTAATATTATTATTCCCAATTACCACACAGGCTGAAAAATTGGTTCCTTGCAGCTCACATGCAACTGGTGCTCATTAAGGAAGTATTTGAGACCTGATTGAAGATTTCAAGGCCTTGTAGAAGTATTTGGGTCCTTGTTGATGCTAATTTAATGTTGAGCTAGCTTGCTAAAATCTCATGATGATGCAACTTTTTCAACCTAAAGGCCCATGCATAAGAGTATGGACAGTGACTACAGAAATGTTGTCAAGATTCTCTCATTGTAGATTTTTAATCCCAAAATTGTTGCCATAGTTATTAAAATCTTGCAATTTATGCAGCTAAGCACCAACTTTGATGGGTCCTCTTAATTTTTGTGTATGTAGGATTGTAGGTCATTGCTTTCATTTGCTACCAGCTTGAAAATTGGGGCATCTTTTCAGAAATCTATTTTTGTGTTCATTATAGGTTAAGGTTCATTTAAGAGCAACCAAAATCTTATTTGTGATCATTAATGGCCATATAATTGTTGTTGATGAAATTGAAATTTTCCCTAAACCAAGTAGGTACCATTTTTTTTAATTTGCACAGATCTTGAATCATGATAATTTTATAAACTTGCAGACGCTGAGACACATGGACCTTGAGCTGAACACTGTGAAGTTGGAGGAGGAGACATGCTCCTCACCTGATCAGATCACTATAGAACTGAACAGCTTTGAGACTGACCAGCATGATGAAAACACACTACATGTCAATGTTGATGATGAAGATGAGGATGAGGATGAAGATGATGATGATGATGATGATGAAGATGATGATGATAATGATGAAGATGATGAAGACATGGACGATGATGAAGGCAGCTCTTCAGAGCTGTGGCCAGGACCAGATGTGTATGCCAAAAACTCAAGTGTTTGTGTTGTGAGAAAACCTCTCTGTACCAGGCTTGAGGTTGGTTTTTTTCTTCAAAGGCATTGTTAGATATGTTAGACTATTATTCACTTTTACTTCTCAGTTAATTTTTTTTTGAGGGTTGAAATGTCTGAATTTGAATAACCAAGCCCAAGCTCAATCTCTGTGTTCAACCATAACAAAATTCCAAACAGATTTCCTATACATTCATCCATGAATGTATAGAAAATGTATATACCATGTTTAGTTTTGCATTTTAGCTATGCTGATAGTGGACAGATTTCTCTAAAATTGCAATGATTTATTGTGGATACTTTTCTACAGTGCATCTTATGATCAAATGACTGACTAGCTGGGGATTCTAACCATACCCATCATAAATGGACTTCTTATTCCCCGGAATTTCCCTCTGATGCCTCCTCAAGTGTGTCAAAATTAAAAGTGATTAAATTACAGTGAACCTAACTATGTTTATGATGGACTGAATGCTCTCTTATTTCAGTTGAGATTTGCTCAAGGTAGTTCCTACACTGTGCAATAGGGAAAATGATTACCCTCTTTGTAAAATGTTTAGTATTTTAATTTTCCAGAGTAGCATTTGGACATTTATCTACTATATTATATGGCAAGTAACTACAAAACAGTAATTTTGGTTTTTCGGCTTGCTTTGCAGAGTTACATTAAGAATTGTTTGAGCATCTTGTGTGGCAAGTATATAATTATTCACATTGCCAACATGCTAATTAATTTTGCTGTACAGAGCAGCCACGTTGTGTGCACAAAGCGCCACCCCACAGAAGACTTGCGCTGGGCAAAACGACGGGCACGAGAGGCCAGGCCACCCCTAAGGATGCTGCGGGAGGTTGTGTCTGACGCTCCTGGCGAGAACAAACTGAAGAGACCTGGGCCCTTCCAGGCCGCCTCTAAAGTGGCCTCTGTGTCTAACTTAGTGGGTGTCATGATTTCCGTCTTCTCAATCCCTTCACGCTGATGATTCAGGGATAAATGATAAGACAACCATGTTGGTATTATACTAATTTGTAGGAAAAAATGTCTATATATATATTTGGATTTTAATTTAGGAGCTCTCAGTTTGTTTAGGACTGTGTTGGCATGTTGTCCCAATTTAAAATTTGTTTATGTGGAATTCCATTTTACGTACATAATTCATATTTTTTTTAACAGCAAGCACGTCAACCTTGGCTGAAAAAGCCTAAACAATTAAATGATGATATTCACGATGACTTCTTCAATTTTGATGATGACTTGTTGATGGATAAGGTGAGTTACCTACTTGATTCTTCTTATATTACAGTATGGTTCTTTGTGAGTCATTTTGGGGTATGCATGACCTATGATGAAATAAGTAACATAGGTAGATTAATCCTTAATTAAATGAATTAATGTCATTTGCTCAAGTTTTTAAATTAATTTCCTGCTCTACAGAGTTTTGTGGCAGGTTACCTCTGCTGAAATGAATCCCACATATGTAGCACGATCTATGTACAAATTTGATGGCTTTACAGGGGTCTGTGGTGTGCAGCTTCTGTGGAGTGCGGCTAAGCACAGCTCTAGAATGTAACCTGCACATCGATGCACAGCATAAGTTTGAGAAGGCCGTGAGTTCATTGGATTTACTACAGTATTGTGTATCCTGAATACCTAAGTTTATCTATAAGCTTGTAACGAAATTATGAAGTGAATGTTCAAATTCTCATTTGTAGTATATATGAGTGGTAAAATCATACGGAACTTTCCTTAGAACTTGTATTAAAAATGTTGGATACTACCTATGTTTAAGCCCTAAAGAGATTAGTAACAATAATGAAACAATGTTTTTGAAACGACTATTTTCCAAAGCCATCATAAGCTTGATAGCTACGAGTTAAATAATTAGTTGTATGGTTTTATGATCAAGCTATAGTTGGTGTTTTCATCACTAGCCGACTTTCTGTTCATCAATCATTGAATAACAAATTTTTTCCCTCAGTACTGCTGAATTATTTAACACCAACAAAACCTATTTACGTATTCACGGCCTTTACTTTCATCCCAGTATCCCATAACTCTATTATAGATGCAACACACCAACAAAGCTCTTGGTTTTGTTAGAGTCTTCAAGTCAAGCTTCTTGGGACAAATAATGCTAACCTTTTTACCATTAACATATAAACTGAAATCAAACTCTGGGCTCTAGTTTTTATTATGCAATATTTCTTATCCTCTGACTCCTGTACTAAGAGTCTAGTTAAAATAGGCAATTAAATTTCACCCAACATTTTTTTCCTCTTGTTGCATTAGAGCGGTATTGTTCGTATGGTTAATTACATCTTTTTTCATTGTTATTCAGTTTGATGGATTACATCAGACTGTTTCCTCGACTCCCCAGTGTAACCTGTGTGATCTTAGTGGCAAATTACAGCCTGTTTTTTTACCTTTAATTTTGGACCTACTATGAGTATTATTGACGTTCCTATGAGTACAGTGGTCAAGTGTCTCTCATGCTATGATTCCCATACATATCAAGTTGAATAGAATTTGAAAGCAGGCCAAAAAATAAGGAAAACTCAAACAAAAGAACACTTGTGTGCCACTTCATGTGTGATCAATGGGCATGATTTGGAAACAATTTGTTCTTTTGCTTCAGTAAATTGATTCTACTCAACTTTTTCCATAATTCTTTGCTTATGTCGGTGCAGTCTCAAGAAGTGTCACTGCAGTGTCTGGAGGATGGCTGCATGGTGAAACCCTTATCAATATATGAACTAAAGCAACACCTTGGTGAACATCACAATCTTGATCTCAGCCCCAAGAATTTCACCTTCAAAACAATGGATGGTAAGGAGCACAGGTTTTTTCTTGATCTAGAAAAATGCAAATATTTGTTGAGAATAGATTATAATACCTTGTTTTTCCTAAAATATATTCAATCAGTTCATTCCATGGTGCTCTTTAGAAGATAGAAATAAAATTATGAAACACCTTTTGACAATTAATTCAGAGTTTCGTCATTTGAACTCTGTTGTAAAAATATGTGTATTTTCCTTAAACATCTTGAGAAATGAATAACTGGATGTCTAATAAACATGACAAATTACTGGTATTTAAACAAACAGGCCATCAGCTCTTGAGACTCAGTCACGTCACTAGAAATTCCCTTCCATAAAAGTACACTTGAAAACACAATAATAGCTTGTGGTTTGTCCAAAACCCTCATTTCAATGAGTACAACTCTTTTATTATTCAAAAAGCTGTACCAATGTTGACGGTAATTTGCAATGTCAACGTTCAATTGAAATTAATTTTGTAATGATTTCTTCTTATCTGGAACCTCCTAAAATTTGTTAAAAGTTAGTTGTATCGGTATATTTGTGACACTAATAAAATATTGATGTGTTTGCACAGAATTTCTATCATGGAAACAGGCCCTTGAGTCTGCTAACAGCACTCGGTACCGCTTTTTCTCATGCTTCTCCGAAGTAACGGGAGGAACAACGCGCGTCTATGTGTGCAACAATGAGGGCCGCTATGACATGACCCGAGCTGTGAGTCCCCCTTCTCTGTGGTCATAGTAACATAACAGATTACCGGTATATTATTCAAGAGCTGCTTGTTGATTGGAGTCTTTCAAATTCCAATATGGATGCAAATAGTTTCATTCCAGATTTGTCACCACATTTAGATGCTCTCCTCCATGGACATTGTGGTGTATAGGAGTGCATATTTCAAAAATTCTTATTATTTGGAGCCATTCCAGTTTTTCTATCTATATTCGTTGAATATTTTGATGGTATTTATCCTGTTTTAAACAGGCACCATTTCATAATAAAGATTAAATAACTTAATCTCTGAAATTTATAATAAAATTGTCAACAAGGTGTTAACCCCCATTGCCGCCTCTGGACTTGATTGTCATACCTAGAATATTTGTCTACTGACGGTAACTTTCGTTACCAGGTTGATACATTTGAATATCCTTAGAGATATTCAAATTATGGTAGAGAAATAGTTGAACATGAGTACTGTTAATTCATCCTCATGTTATCCTGTGTAGAAGCACCAGCGCAGACGGCGGGGTCTGGGCGGCAGGATCGTGGGTCTTCGTCGTCTTGGTCGCGCCTGTCCTTCCCAGCTGCTGGTGCGCGCCTGGGGCTGGGGAGCCGTCGAGGTCACTGCAATTCTCTCCCACTACGGGCATTGTAGAAATGGTGTTACCCTAGGTAAGTTTTGCCCGTGTAAATATTACCTTGCTCCTTGTTGCCTGATTCATGTTCATTTGCTCATGTTTGCTAGATGGGGTGGGTTACTTCTGGGAACTCGTGTCACTTTGACAATTATACATTTTTTATATACCTAGTCATTTCTCTTTTATTGGTACCATGTTATTTCTCTTCTGAATATTAGTTGCCTTGTGGCTTTGCTAGGATCCATGGAATTGACTCAGTAGTTGTAGTGGCACGTCTTCCTGTTCGCAGTTGATAGATAAAATGAAATTGACTCTAGGCACTTCGAATATTCTTTGTTTGTTCTTTTCTCTTTGTTTGAGAGTTTATTTATGCCCTCGCGTTTCATCTTAATCTCTGGTGTATCAATAAATTTGTGTGCTCTTTGTTTCAGGCTTACAATTAGGTCAGGAGTCTTCGATTGGGAAGGGGAAAACAAAAGGGAGTGGTGAAATGGCGTTGGAGGAGAGTGCGGCACAGACAGGAGCAGGAGAAGACGGAAGAGAGGAAAGGGAGGATGGGGTGCGCATCATAGAAGGAGCACTCATAGGGGACCGCGGTATGGACGACCTCCAGACGGACCTCGCTGCATGGAACTTGGTGGACAACGTGAGTTGTAGCCTGCTGGTTGTCATCATGGATTTGACTTGCATGGTACTTCGTGTTATTTGAGCTCCTGAAACTATTGGAAAAAATATGCTAGGGCATCTGACACTCAATACTTGGTGTGTCGAATGTCATGTGATGCCGTCGGTACTGAGTATAATTTGCATTGTAATGCAGCGTGGAGTCATGTTTGTGCGTTGTAGTACTGCAAGCAGGGTGGAATTCTAGAGTGGATCTAAAGGATCATGTGAACTTGCGAAGCTTTTGCATCGCACCTTTTGTGGGAATGATTTGGAACTGAATGCTAGAATTCCACCCTGCTCAATAGTAACCAGTTATCAAACCACCGAACACCTTACTTGTGATGCTTTTTCAAAGCACCTTTCGTGGAACTAGTTTTGGAACTGAATCCTAGAATTCCACCCTGACTGCAAGTGATGTTGTATGCACACCTTCGTCGTAAAGTAAAGTACTTTGTGCAGTGTGAATGTGCTGTGCTGAATATCAAGCAATAGCTGTACAGTCCCGTGCATGAAGTTGTCATGTGCATGCAGGTGAGTATTTGCACCTGCAAGCGGCAGCAGGAGCGGGATGAGCTTGGCTTGGTGCGCCCCGAAGACTTCGTTCTGGGCTTCACCACCAGCGACCAACTGGAGCTCTGGGCGGCCAGGGGCGACCGCGCCATCTGTCTGGACACCTCTCAGGTGCGTGCCATCTGTCCGGATACCTAGGAGTTGTTTCCACCTGTTATCTCATATGTTGCTCTGCGTTGCATCGTTTCACCTCGTACAATAACCGCATTATTATTCAATTCATTGCTTAATATCTCAACTTAAGTACAGAGCGCTTAGCAATCTTCGAGGATGTAGGCATCTTCCATCTTGTGAATAAGCATGCAATAGTTCTCAATGTAGGGAAGCCAAAGTTACATGAAGTATATTTAACTTGCGCATCGGCCCTATCCGTTTCTGACTTGGGTCTTTGCGTCCCTGCCTGACATCGCCATTGTGGGTCTGTCATTACCATGCATGTGCTTCATATGCTCCATGTCTCACTCGAGATTCTTTGTACTTCAGGTACGTATGAGTGNCTTCATATGCTCCATGTGTCACTCGAGATTCTTTGTACTTCAGGTACGTATGAGTGGCAGTCAGGGACAGCAGGAGGCTTGTGTGAGCGTCTCAGCTGTGCTGGCGCTGGGTGAACGCGGCGATGCCTGTCCCGTGGCATGGCTCCTCACCTCTTGTTACAGCGACGCGCTCCTCAGACACTTCTTTATGGTGGGTTACTCGAGGGATCCCTCTTGTATACTTCATGTCGAGCAACGTTTAATTCAAATTTCTCACCTCCTGGTATGGTGACACTCCCCTCGGACATTTCCTTATGATGGGCCACTCGGTGGAACCTTCTTGTACACTTGATGTTAAGCCTAGTTCAACGGAACTCCCTCACCTCATGCTAAAGTGATGCACTCCCTAGACACTTCGTTATGGCGGGTTAGCCGGTGGAACATTCCCATGCATTTTATTTTTGCATAGTTTATTGGAAATTTCCCCTATTATATGAATCAGTTTATTTTCTGAGTGGAGTCGCAAGTTGGGTTTCCATAGTAGTAGTGGCGTGTGCGTTGTGACAAATCACGGTTGGATAGTGGTGACATGTGCTGCGTGCGGTACTGGTGGGTGCTCACTGGGAGTTAATGGGCGGTTAATGTTCTGCACGGATTTTCCAGCTGGTTGAGTTTTATTTTCTTGGATAAATTAGGAGAAAATAGAATTGGATGGAATCTTGTGGCAGCTCGATAAAATGTTATGAATGTCAGCATTAGAAATGCTCTTGTTCGCACCCTGAAGCCCACGTCCTGCTGTGCAGTGCCTGCAGGTGGCGTTCGAGAGTTTTCACGGCCACAGCGTGCCTGTGCCGCGCCTGCTGGTGTGCGAGGCGACGTCGCCTGCACAACGTCTCTGGCAGGAGGTCTTCAAGTGCTCCCTCACCGCCCTTCAAGCCACATGGGCCACACACAAGATTTGGCTGCCACAGCTTCATCGAGTGGCTGTAAGATTATATTTCTTGACTTATCAACCCGGTTTACTCCTCAGTGATTGTTCCAGCGTTTCATATGTCTATAATTGTTTTAATAAACGCAACAATTATCATATTAGAGGCAGGTAGTCCCTTTGGGACTATTTTAGCTTATAAAATGCCTACGTGTACTTTATTGTTTGTATTTAAACTATTTTAATCTTCTGAAAATAAACAATCGATAGGCTTAGCCTGATGATAATTATGCATGTAAATCTCCATAAATAGGAGTTGTTCATTTACAAATATGCAACAAAGAACCTGCTACCAAAATGTGCATTCTAAGTGCAATCTTATTTGTGTAACTACTCAGAGTTTGTTTTAAATTGTTTTCTTGGGAGGACAAAATTTAAGCTTGCCACCTGAGAGCTGATATTCACGTATTACCTAGTATAATAATTTATATTCGCTGCATGGTTTTTTTACAAGCGCTCCTTTTCGTCTGCGATACGTTACTGTAGTTGTGTTTTACTGCCACTTCTAGCGGTCACCTGGTAAGAAGTCTGGGCAAAGCCTCAAGACATTGAAATTTCCAGCATGTATAACTTTCTGCTTACTAAGTTGTTGTGGGTAAAGGGATTTTAGGCGAGCCTTAAAATCTGAACTGCTGGCGATCTTGCATTGTTGTTTAGACACCGCACCAGGCTTTGAGAACCTGCCAAAAAACCGGGATGAACTTTTCTTAGGATTTTTTGGGACTAAAGCCCAGAATTTGTTTGTTATGGGGTGCTGTTTTCGCTTAAATGATTATCCCTCCGAAAATTGAATTATACTTGCATATTCTTATTAATTGGTAAGGATCAAGATAACCTAAGTAAAATATGAAATTAAAATCCATGTTAATCACCATTCAGGCTTTAAATTAATATTTTCAATGGCAGACGTGACTCACAATCACTAGAAGAATTTTCGAGTGTAAAGTCAAGCATCTTTGAGGATCCTAGTCAAGTCCGTGCTGACGTGAAAGTAGAATTTAGGATCTTCGTAGAATTCGCGATCACAGGAATAATTTTTGAGTACGCAGCCCTGATCCATATTGCAGGACCTGGACAAACGACTACAGACCTGGACGCAGTTGTGCTGGACGTCGCGCACGTGCGACCCCTGCGAAAACGAAGAAGACTTCACGACGCTGCTGGAGCGTCTTGCAAGCGACGACGACACTCATGCGTTCGCTCTACACCTGCAGCAGGAGTGGCTGCCGTCATTGCAGCAGCAGGACGGGCGACAGATGGTCGAGGAGAGGCGTCACGATGCATACAGCACTGGTCTCTACTTGGACGTCTTGCATAGCCTCCTGCACTTCCTTTTTGTGGAAGAGGCTTTTTCTCTAGACTATGATGAGTGAGTGTAACTCCGTCACTGTAAATTGTGGAATATCATGTACTTTCGATGAACAAAATTGTACCAAAATCTCAGATGCCAATACACATTCCGCAGATGTGAAGCCAATGTTCGGTGGAAGAATATTATACCAGTATAACGGAGCCCTTTACGTTTGCCTTTTTATGAGACAGTGAGGTGGTATCAATTATAATAGTAAAAATTGTATCAAATTTATAGAAATTTAGTAATAGTGTTACCTCAAGCCGACTCTTCAAAGAAAAATGATCTCACAGGAGCTGTCAAAAACTTGTTATCATTAATAAGTTTATTGAGCGAGAACTGTTACGACATCTTTTAANCGCACGGAAAGGGGGGGGGGTGAAATTCTTGTGAACTAAATTGTTTACGATTCCATTGCAGTGCTCCCGGAAATGAACTGTGTAGTTTTTAAGATTCTGGAATGGCTGAGTTTTAATATTGGACTTTCTGCAGAGTATGGCGTGACTGCTCTTGGTTTCGCTAACAGATAAAACTTTGTGTGTGCAGATGTGTAGCGAAGCTGAACTGTTACTCTACAGCGGTACTAAGGGCGATGAAAGAAGCCCCACCAGCTACAGTTAGGTCCCCTGGGGCGCATCGGTGTCGGACTTCACAGCTCATAGCCACACGTCACGCTGAGGCAACC
>JALHKN011013620.1:0-11102 GCA_039513755.1 Hyalella sp. 3TK10
TGAAATTTAATTTTAATTCAAAAATATTTTTCTATCAAATTTCGAAACGGGGATTAACTGGGGGTTCTTTGTTAAATGGGGAGTTGTCAGTAAAGGGATTATCAATCCCGAGCAACGCCGGGGTCCACCTGCTAGTTGTAAATATATTACTTTGAGCCACAGTGTCATGTCTTAATGGAGGTCCTCTATCCGTGCCGCCAGTGTTTTATAAGTCGAAAGAACAGTTAAGAGAGCTGAAGACCGACAGAGTCCCCAGCAACGACAAGTTACACATTCTGAGACAAGTTACGCACTCTGCACTAAATTACATATTCTACGATTACATGCACATTTTTCATTTGGATGTGCATTCTTTTATGGGTTTCACATCCTGCAATAAGTTTTATATTCTACTTTTACGATAAACATTATGCAATGAGACAGGCATTTTACGAAAAATCAAACACTAAACAAAGACTCAGTTCCTCTAATTTTCCCCTGAATTGCTCACTTCAGCGGCGGCGTGAGTCTGCACGAGGAAATATCAGAGGGGCGGTCGAGCTCGCGGGTGTCGGTGGAGCAGGTGCAGCCCTCAGACTCCGGCAACTACTCCTGCGGGCCCCCTAGCGGACGCGAGGCGCACGCACTCGTCTTTGTGTTGCAAGGTATTTCTTGTGCTTAAAATTTCGTTGAATTCAATCACTGCAAATTTTTTCCAAACAAATTTGATCAAAACGGTCATTTTAATTCAGTTTTTCAAAAACGTTGTAGGAAATGTTTCGCAGTAATTAATAAAAAATTCGTTTACCTGAATCATTGCAGAACATTTTCTTTTAAAGTATGTCCATGTGTTTAAAAACAATCAAACTACTTCAACATTTGCGAGTAATTATAGAAATTATATTGTTCGTGTTACCGTGATCACTTTAATAACGAGATCATGCACGTAGTTATAATCATTGCAAGTCATTACATAAATAACATCATTTGGATTATTTTATATTTTGAGCATTACGATTCATTTTACGATTGAAATTAATGGGAAAACGACTAATTTTACTATTTTTACGATTCATTTTACAATTGCAGTTGATGAGGAAAAATGTGACAATTCAGGTGATTATTGAAATAAATATAATTGTAGATAATTAATAAGTTATTTATTATTACAAGGTCACTATAAAGGTCATCAAACAAAAGCGACCATGCATTGTATTTTATATTATAATCATTGCAAGTCACTGGAGGGCTGATATAATAAATGTTGCTATAAGGAATGTTGTTTTAAGTTTTTAGTATGGTGTAGCGGCTGGGCTCTCAGATTGTCAGTCTTACCGCTGTCACTGATGCGTTCAGGATAGTAACGCAGTAGTCTTCTCAAATGTCTTCTTTAAACGAGACGCCCGATTAAAACATATATGTACTTACACTTTTTCCTGCATATGCATTTACACTAAAATTTACTTTTCTTCCACTTGTACTACTTGCCCCTGTGGATTACGGATCAATAGGAAATAAATGGGAAATTTCCTTTACGGAATAGACTACGGATTTGCGTAGACTAAACCATCATAAATCAAAAATTAAGTAATATCTTATGAATTCTTCTTCTACAATAGTGTATATTAATTCTCTAAATTAATATATATTTTTGTTAATAGTACTGTATGTAAACTAATCATACGTCAAGTCATGCTCGATTAATTTAAAATTGTTATTTGCGTGGTCCATATCCAAAGGTTATGATGACACAGTGCGACTACATTCACAGTGCGTGGCTTCCCTGATCACAGGCCTAAGTCTTGGTCGAATTACGAATAAAAAATGTAGACTACGGACAAGAACCGCAGGCTTGTGATTAAAATCTTCATTCTCGTGCAAATTGTAAGGTTAATTATATATATATGTATATAATTATTAGTGAGGTTATTGAATATTGAGAGCAGAACCGTAGACGTCGTAAATATTTTTATACCAGGAAATTAATTAAATTTTAATTTAATATTTTTTCCCGTTTTATCTTATCACTGCCATTGATAGGGCAAAAGCTCTTCAATAGTATCGAATCCTTTCTTATTGTTCCAAGAAACGATCAATCTTTCACTACGCTCATTTGTTTTTTTGCAGTTTGATTTTTATTCAGAAATCAGCTGGTGATCTTACATATCACGATACAGCGGAAACAACTTGTCTGCGGCGCCTTGTTTAAAAAAAATGCAACTTGAAGATTTTGACCTCATTTTTTAAATTTATGAACTTGCAGTTTCATGAAAACGAATCTATTGAATTGTTCCAGAGAAGCAGCCGGCAGCCATGCATCACGACAGCGGGGGACCGGCGAAGAGCCTCAGCTTGACCACCATCTTGCTTTCTACTTTACCACTAACTACTATCTCCATTTTAAATGGTAGTTTCAATTGTGGAGATTTTAGAATAAAAACTAATTTACATCATTGGTGGTACATTTTTCTGAGATCCGTCACATTTATTGTTTCAAGGGTTACCCCATCATGTCGTTTTTTTGAGCACTGATTTTTAGTAGGCTGTATTCTGTCATTTTAATTATCCGTTTATTTTTATGCAATAAGCAAGAGTTTATTGCTTGAGTTTTTGCCTATATTTGTGGAGAGAGAATATAATTGTAACTAGGAGCTTACATTCTTTATATGGGACTTATCTAATAGATGAAATTTTGTATCGAGGTTTTTGTGCATAAAAAATATTCAAGGAAAGTAAATTTTGAAGCAATCAAAATGTTGTTGGAAATTTTCAGTCTAATTATAACTTGATGCCTCCACTGTTTTGGCGGAACGGTTCTGAGTTTCTTAAATTTCAATGAGTTGAAATGATATTGAAAATTTCGAAAATTTTATTTAGTTACTCCATTCAAAATCTTGAAGTAAAAGGAGAATTTTTTTGATATGTAGTAATAGTAATTGTTTCATCTATGCTCATTCCTAAAGAACGAGTTCAATTCATAAATATTTAAGAATTCATGTTGTGCTGCGAATTAAATGGATGTGTTTGTCGTATGATGACTTCGGACATAATTAAGATAATCCCAGTTCTTATTGGAGGTTTCCTGACGTATTATCAAGGCTCAATTGAATTAAAGGAATGGTTTTTCATCAGGAACAGAGCTTAAAAATTGTATAACTGCTCAGTGGCTGGTCTTAGATTTGATCCGATAAATTATTTACACACTTCAACACATAGAGAAAACTGATCCAAAACTGCTCAAAAATTCGATTAAATTTACCTTAGACAATTTCAATTTATCTTAAAGAAAAAAAACCTTAGGAAGTGTCAAGATAACCGTTAACTTCGGTGTGGTATCCAAGTTATTTTGGAACCTCTGACCCACTATTTACCTTCAAAGGCTTTTCCATTTTCAAACCATGAGTTTTTTCATTCAGATTTGTTCAACTTGGGTCATTAAGGTTGTGTTCTGACAATGCTGCGATGTGAACAGAACACGATGTTGCGATGTGAACAGAACACGATGTTGCGGTGTGAACAGAACACGATGTTGCGGTGTGAACGGAAGACAATGTTGCGGTGTGAACAGAACACGATGTTGCGGTGTGAACAGAACACGATGTTGCGGTGTGAACAGAACACGATGTTGCAATGTGAACAGGTTGCCCACAAACAAGATCAGTCAAAAAACAACTAAATATAGTATCTAACAATTTTCGAGATGAAGTTTTGCTTTTTGCGAAGGAATTCCGAGTCGAAACGCGGTTTGAGTCGGGGTCATAGATTTGAGATTTGTAACGATCTTTGAGCTCTTTAAGAGCAAGATAAATATTTAACTCCATCACTTTTTCATATTAGCCAAGTGTAAATGCATAAATCGTTTCTAGGAAATTATGTGGAAATCGTCGTCAGAAGATTAGCTTCTGAGCTTTTTTTGCACGGTTTTCGGGGAATCGTATTGGAGTTGACACAAAATTAAAATATGCATTTGTTATTATAAATACATGAAAATTGGTCAAATATTTTAATGGATTATAATTTTTGAATTCACGTTCTGAGTTAAGTTTACTACATAATTGTAATTATTGTATAGATTTCGTAGGACAAATGTCACAGGATCTTACAATCCTTGAAACGAGAATGTATATGGATCGAATTGAGTGTTAGTGGAATCGCATGTACATTCATAATTACATCAAAATATGTAAATGAATGTAATAATAGGGTACTTCTTTCAGAAGTTATTTCTAAAATGATGTGTACAAAAATATCTATAGCACTTTTTACTGAATACAGTTTTAAAAAACATGAATCAAGTGTTCGGATTTAATTTAATATAAACGTTTTTATGGATCAGGTTCTGATTAAAATTGAAGGTGTCTGAAGTGAATGTATTAATAGTTTAAAACGTTCATCATTTCAATACTGTAGTCTGGAGCTAATCGTTTACTTTAAAACTAAAATATCTCCTCATTGTCTTTGGTTTGAAACTCGGATTTCTTTTAAAGTTGCATAATTTTAAACTGATGTTTACATGTTTTTATCGTGTGCTGTTTAACGTAATACATGGCCAAATTTAATAATTAATGAAAACTGTTATTGACTCCAGTGTTAGATGTTAAAATGCAAATAAGTGTTTAACCTTGTCAAATTAAACGTTCAGAAGTTCAGTTACATTGTTTCATTGTCAGTTTGTTCACTGCTTTTGTAGAATTCAACCTATAGGAAGTAAAAACCCGCAAAATTATCTTACTTTGGTGTTATCAAAAATAATTCGAATTTATTGTACACTCAACTTACCAGCATGTATAATTTGAACCAAACAAACGTGTGATATCAAATGCGAAGGAAAATTTCCGAATACGTGACTGTTCAGACGTACTTTAAATTGTTTGATTCCCTAGGAGAACTTTACTCATATGTATTATTATTTTGCTAAATGGCTTAGTTTGTATAAATACAAACCCTAGAAGCTTTCCTCGCATCTTTAGGCTTTCCATCAAAAAATAATACCCAACTTAGAAATGATATTATAAAAATACTTGAGTCATCGGGTAATTAAAAATTTATTTTACTTCATAACAACTCATCTGTCAACGGTGGAAATATCCTTGATATTGTTTACAGTTTTGACACAGCAATGTTTTTAGTGGAACTAACGAAAATTTCCAGGTATAAAAAAAGGTTTACAAAAAACGCACTTTGAAAAGGATTATTATCAACATAATAACCTAAAAGATATGATAGAGGAAGATTCAANCAGGTATAAAAAAAGGTTTACAAAAAAACGCACTTTGAAAAGGATTATTATCAACATAATAACCTAAAAGATATGATAGAGGAAGATTCAAACATGAATTGACTGAAATTGCGTCCACATAAGTTGCATGTGCGCCGACACTTTAAAATTCAATTTCCATGTCTTTACAATTTTTCGAATGCTTTTTCCGCTAGCCACTCAAATTGCGATTGATGGCGTGGCAAGTGTTTCCCACGAATGGAAAGCAAGTATCTTAGACATTCGACGATTGTTGACTCTGAAAAACCCCTTGCATTCAACTCCAACTAACTTACGTGTCACTTACTACTTGTGCTTCTCATACTTATAAGAGAAATTGTCTCTGAGGGCCAGAATGGCAGTCTGATGCCTCTGAGGGCCAGAATGGCAGGTGGTCATCTTGATGCCCCACTATGTTGTGAGAATAGTTTGAATGACGTTGCCTATGCCTTAACTGCATCAACAAACGGATCATCACACAACTCCGTCAACGTTAATCAATTAAATTAGCTTAGGAGGACTCAGAACTGCGTTCCAGCTTATTGACTGCTGGCTGTGAGAGACAGACTGAGACAAATGTTAAACAGTTGCGCTGAGTTAAGAATTCCTATTCTATGTTCAACCATACTTTCGGAAACCTACAGTACTGGAAAGAAATTACAGCTTTTCTACTGTAAAAAATTACTTTGCATTCATTGTTGACGCACCAATATTTGCATCGCAAAATAATTTTTCCGAAACCAAAATATAACTAAATAATACTATTTAAAACTTGGTTTCCTTTTTAAGAACACCAACAGCGTCAACAAATAATTTTGATTTTGTATTTGAAATTATGTCCAGTAGGAAATCGGCAACTACGAATGAAATGGACCCTGGAGTCGTAAGTAACTCCTGAATTATTTCACAAAAATAGCAGGGCCACTGACATACTCTCAAGTGGCTCTGTGACGTAATTTCCACGGTTTGAATGATCAGCCAACTGATCTTCTGCAAAGATCAATGTGGTACACATGCAAAAATAACTCTTATATTGTGTACAACGAGCGTTTTCTAATTACTTCCAGAGTTACCGCAGTGCGAGTCAGTCAAAGTCACAGCAGCTCTTGGATAGCCATTTGCAGCCCGCTATCCGTCATACTACACGGCGCCCAATTAGTGCGCAAGATGATTAAGGCCGCGCCTACAGCCATTCCCCGTCTCCCCATTGACGAGTCTTTTGTTTTCGGTTATCATAGCCTCTGTCCTTCTTTTCCTTGCAACAACTATTAGGAAATATTTTTCCTGTGTGGGTTCTTGATGAATATTAGAAAGTATATTCGGAGTGTGGGCACAATAATATACTTGTGATGTTAGATAATCACGTCAAATGCAAACGGTGTACAAATTTTGTTTGAAATTATATTGTAAATCTACTTATGATCTCGTCGTTACACAACAGGAATAGTTATGTTATGAAGTTTATGGGCCCTGATTCTACTGATTTGAAGTTAGTGTAATGAAAAAGAATAAACAGCAAATCTTCACAAGCAGGCGAACATAATTCCACTAAATCTCGAATTTTTTTCGCTGGTAATCTTCATTCAACCTGGAAAGTAATTTACATGATAGAACGAAAATTACGTTTTAAAACTTGTTTGGTTTAACTGATGGCCTGAAAATATATCTTGTCTAACTTGAGAGCATGTAGCCCCTCTTTAAGAAATTATTTTATCCCATTCGTAGAGAATATATCTACGTTTAATTTCTTGACTTGGCTAGCCAAAAGCGCCGGAATGACTGCAAAAGTAACTTCCTAGCCGACATTAAGTCAATCACGTCTCGTATCGTCAAAATTAATTTTCTGTTGATACTTCTGCATTTCATTTAAAGCTAAATCTCTAAGTTGTGGTCGCTCGACAACGTTCATGAGGTAAATCGATGAGTCCAACAAAACATTGTAGTGTTATATTCTTTTTAAAACCTTGGATTGGTAAATTAAAAAATTACAAAAATATCCTTTCAATCCGCGAACATTTTTTCTTTTGATGTAATGTACGAGTGTATAACACCTGCATCTGAACCACCTAGTTATTTTCTCAAATTATAACTTCTATACAAATTTGTGTGGAACCTCAAGTTGAAATTTCGAACACATCTGTGGATGTTTGCGGCCTATCAAAGTCCCCTAACGAAATACACACGACCTCTACTGACCTTTACTAAAGTAAATGCACTTACAAATCCATCATTTCCAAAGCTTGAACGAACAACTCCTGCATTTAATGTAAAGAAAATCGGAATTCCCCACCAGCGTCTGGACGACCTGAAATTTCACACCTCGTGTTTCTCTGAACAGTTTGTACGAGCCGTACGTGAATAATTAGGAGTCTAAAAGCTCCCTTCTATGTTTGGCTCTTGTATAATTTTTCTTCGAATTTGGTCGAGCTTACACGGAAATACTTATCCTTATTGAAATTCATCGAATGACCATCGGTGGCCAATCGCTTGCCGTTTGAGGCCACCAATTTCTCGCTAATGATTTTTGACAAGGAGTGCAGATGAGATGCGAAGTAACGAAGACAAGAAACTTTTCTTGTGAATCACTTCGCTATTCAAGTTATATATCACCAAGTTTTCAATTACACACCATTAACGTTAAATTTTCCTATTTACAAAATATTTACGTTAGAAAACATAAGTATGGCATGATGTTCATTCTTTAACCATGATGTGAGTTCAATGTAAATTATTGTTTGATTGATTCTAATTAATAAAATCATGTTAATTCAACAGATATTGGGACATAGATCAATCAATTTATCAACTTCTGTACACAGACAGTGTGCGTCATTAAAAGTGTGCATTCGTTACATTTATTTGTGAGTGGTGTGAAAAGAAAATACCACTTCGCTTGTTAATAATTATCAACTAATTTTTAGCGTAGTTTTTATACTAAATAAATCATTACGAACATGCAAAATAAGTAGTAACACAAATTACATATGTGAAAAAAATGTCAAAATTACGGTTAGCAAACACAGCCCAATTACGAGGCAAAACCTGTCGAATAGAAACAAACAAAAAAATTCGATGATTCTCTGCCTATCCAACTCCAGAAACTAAGTTAAATGTTCCACAAAAACAAGCAAGACATCAAACTACCCTGGACACAACATAAATTATCACCTGCTCCGATGTGCGACACTGAGCAATAAATTACGAAGAAATTATATTCACTTCCTTCTCGATTCGTTGCTCAGAGTCGCACGTCGTTAAATTTCTAGCACGCGTGCAACGTGAGGGCAATTTTTCAGCTCTATATACATTGCTTGATGTTATCTTATTTTATTAATAATGATGTTCAGAGAGCGTTGATGTTCAGAACTTGTGCAGTATAAACTATTGACCAAACTTTAATCATTCACCGTAGGGACCTAGCCCTTTGGCACACACAAGTATCACAATCAGGATGTTTACTCATTTAAAAACAAGTTCCACACGCCAACTAAAAAACACCGTGTTTTCATTAAGAGTGCAATTCATAATCGTACATGGGGCATATCCATCATTCGGGTTATTTTTTTCCTATCAAAACACAAATGGAATTCGAGTTAATCAAAGATTGCATTTGATTCTACATACGGTGTGCTGGAAAGAGTTAAGAAGCCTTATAATTTCGCTTTCATTAAACATTCTCAGTATTGCGGGCAACTATAAATAATAACAACCAAACAATAGTAATTGTGAGTTCAAACACAAACAGTCGGAGATTAAACCACTATGTATGAATCATGCGTTGATTTCGTCCATTAACATTGTAATTCTTTCATTGGGCCTCTGCCTGCTGGTTAAACTAAATTCCCGATTTTATTCATGTCCATTTTACATGTCCACTCAGCCTTTCAAGTCTTCCTACGAATGCCTTTCAAGTTCAATTTGCATAATTTCTGCATGATTCCATTTCTGTGCTCAAAACGTTCCTAAAAATTCCAATTCAGTGCAATGACCAGCTAAAATGATTGACTGATATTAAAGCTCTTCTGTGTCGGCGACAAATCCTCGCTCAGCACTTTAATATTACTGGATTAATGCTGTGCAGTTTCATGCGCAAGTGCACAATTTTGTTGGTGGAGACATATTTCGAGTATTCAGTTCAGGATTACACATTTTCTTCCAGGATTCGAAGTATCTGTTGCAAGGGCTTTGCTTCAGAAATTGTCTAGCTTGCCAAACAACGGAAACATGTTTCAAATTTCTTAAAATGCTCGTTCCAAATGCGTCCAACTTCAAGAATGGTCTTTGATATACTACAAGCACCAAAGTTAATTCAGTGTTCACTACTTGAAATAATTAGCATATTTCAAACTCTCATAAACGTTTTTATAAGTTCTATTCTCTTTGTTTGTGATGTATTATTCATAAATATTATAAAACAAATCAGGAACTTATAAGAGAGTCTTTATTCGCAGACGACTGAGTTGTTCATCGAGTTTAAAACTTTGCCAGCTGATGTTTTCTGATGGTTTTCATGGAGGACGATTGCATCCATTCGAATAGTCCCCAGTATTTTGAACACAAGTGTCAAATGTCCTTCGTTTGAAAATCAATTAAAATATCAATTATTTACCGCTTAATGTTAAGGACTTATACTCACCTCGATCGTTCAAGCTCTTGATGTACTCGGCACCAGATTAATTTGTGCTATTATTATCCGATTTTAATTGTTTTCGTTTTCCAATAACTTACCGTGTAAAGTCTCTGATACGTTAAAATTTAGCCTGCATGTTTACGATTTCTGTTGTTACCCAAAATATGCTCTCGTGTCCAAATTTTGATATGAGCTCGTGAATGGACTGGATGGTATTGTTATCCCTCTTACTTTAAGAAGTGAACTGAAAATGTAACCAAAAATTTAATTTTAGTTCCCTGTTTTTTTATGAATTCAAATATTTGATGATTAATGAATTTGCAAATCATTTTACGGGCATTGATAATTTTTTCGGAACTAGAATGCAAAATTTAATAAACTTCGTGGGTGGTGATTACAGAAAATTAATCACCATCAATCAACACGTTTAAAAATATTTTAAGCTATTTTTCTATAATGTGTATAATCGCTAATTTTATTCGTAAAGCAAGTTTTGTTAACGTTCTCCATAGATGAATGTGATCGACATAGCAAAAAATACTACGTACTACGTTTGTGTAATTTTCAATAATTCCAGCACAACACTAAAAAATTTTCTTGGGCGACAAGTTCCTCTTGCGTCCTTCGTGATGGTCGTTATAGGGTTAAGATCTGGAACGTCGAATGTTCTGAAGAGGTCATGAAAAATTCATCTGCTGACAGTCGTTAGAGGAGCCGTCAAACTTTTAGCTTGTCCTGGAATTCTGTCTTCGGAAGACTGTTGACCGAGCCTCTTGAAAATTGTAAGGGCTTCTTATTTGACGGGAAAATTACAGAGCGAAAAATTGGTTAGGACATTTTAGTTTGTGTCCGCAAAGGATAATAAGATGGTTCTCGAATAAAATAACTAATATGCAAAAGACTCGGGATTTTAAAAGATTTTCTGAATATTGTATGGGTTTTCCATTATGATAAAAAACTGTGGGTATTCAAACTGTATAATATTTTCTAACGCTAAGAACGAGATATCATAAGGGTTAAACAGTGAATTTTATGTCGGTATAGACAAGAAAGTTGCTGTCTGTAAAATTTACCAGTACATGCAAACGCTTGGGATTTTAGAGAGTTTCTGAATTTTTAAATGGCTTCCAGTTTTGAGCCAAAATCATGGGTAAGAAGCTGCAAAAACATTTTCATGCTAAAATATGTGCGATTGCAGAAGATGAGTAAACGGCTTTCAAAATTATCATTGTATTC
>JALHKN011015243.1:0-13149 GCA_039513755.1 Hyalella sp. 3TK10
AAGTTGACTAAGTCAGCGAATATATAGGTGCATAACTTCTCACGCTTTCTCTAAATCTATTCCACTATGTTTCTATTGACACGCTTCATTAACGTGTCAAATTCCTGCGTACCCTACATTTATCTCAGGTACACAAATATTTATACAAAAAAATCCATCTTCATTTAGCACCACGATGGAACTAGTATTTTTCACCACGGAACAATCATTTCAATGAGTGCATTTTCTCTCTAATAACTTCATGATGAATCCTCCCGTCACGTACGTATCCATGCATAATTTCCCCAATTACACACGCACATACACACGCGCATACACATACACACACACACTCACTCACACACGCACGCACATACACGCACGCACGCACACACACACACACACACACGCACGCACACGCATGCACACACACGCACGCCCGCACATACATTTACACGCATACACACAATCTCGCCTTCATACGTCTCCGCAATAGAGCTAGTGTTTTCACCATAGCAGAAACATTTTAATTTAGAGGTAGTAAAAACAAGTTGACGATTCATGGTAATTCTATTGGATCCTAATTAATAATAAATTTATCCGCTCAAGTGGATTTTGTCTACCACAGGGCATTCACTATAAAATATTGTAAGGGGTACATGACATCAAACGACGCAATCTATAGGCTTGTATGCATTTCGGTTAATAAAGCATGTTGGTTGCCATAGTCCAACTTTGACTGGCCAGTTGCAGAAATTCAGATTTTTTTCACGAAACGTTCAAATTTTCGCATTTCTAACAGGTACAAAGGCTGTTGAAGCAGAGGGATGAACGCGAAATCTCGCTAAATTGTTCACTCCACACATGGAACGAGAGTCGTATTATGAAGGTGAACACATGGTATACGCCCATGTATAAGCTGGAACGAGAGGTGTTCATGTTTCACACACATTGAGAGTGGAAGTAATCTCGAGTGATCCATCTAAATCTCAATAACTCAGCTAAAAGATTTTTAGTGTATGGGCTTACACGGTTTATTCACCATCACGAAGTCAAGGTGACTATAAAATGTGGTAAACGCTACGTGACCGCAAACGAAGTGATCTCTAGGCTTGCATGTATTTCGGCTAGTAGAGCATGAGCGCATTCACAGCTGCAAGAGGCGGGCTTTGACCATTCATTGCAGAAATGTGGATTTTTCATGGAATATGGGAATTCTCATCATTTCCAACGTCTACAGTGACTTGGGAAGCAATGCTTGGGTGACCTACGAACATGAATCTTCGCTAATTAACCATTTCATTGCTACAAGATGTGTCCTGATAGGATGCTGAACACGCGAGCTAGCTCATGAAGGTGGCTACGAGGGTAGCATAGGATTTGCATGTCTGGGGAGTGAGGAAAATGGCGTGCATTAAATTCACTGCTTTTAGTGATTTTAACAATTAGTCCTGTCTCAGGTACACCTGCAACGGTCGAGTACAACAGGCGTGGTGATTCCACACGCGCCCCACTATAGTTATTCAATCCACTTGCGGGATACCCCTCTTCAACTGTCACTATAAATCCTATCATGAGTCAAAGTATTTGAATCTTAATCGCGAATTCAGGTAAACTAGCGATAATTACACTAGGATCCTTACAACTCTATAAGAATGCTATACAGACAAAATCTATACACTTATTAAGGATGCTATAGAAAGGCATATGCCTTCAGATGCACCTATAAATTTTCCAGCTATATTTGCTCCATATTATAGATTTCCCCTGAACTTTCCATCATATCTTCAATTACACTCATATCTTCCATCAAATTCAATTACACGAGTGAGTTATTCTAAACCAGAGCAATTTCCTACACAGCTATGAAGTACACGTAGATTCTCTAATTGATACGGTAAACGGCAACATCAAACCATGCTTTTTTCCGTGAGTTCATCACGATAACATTGCCGAATGTAACTGCAAGCGGGCGTGAAGAAGTTCTCTCTTACGAGGCTCTTTTAGTATTGTACTGAGGAGATTCAGTTTCTCCTGGAATTCAATATTTATATCTCTCAAGGACGAATTCTCCACAGCAAGTAGCCTGTTTTCATGCGTCACATGAACATGGATTACTGGCAACGAAACTTTCATTACGTTAGAGTCTTCATTTTTAGTCATTACTTGTGATTGAACACCTTCAATAGGCTGCTTCACTCCAGTAAAAGAATTTACCTCTGCGCAATAATCTGATTGCGAAACAGTCACGGACAACGATGTATACACATGAATACAACCCCTTTCTGGATTGTCATTAGCACACATCGAATCACCTCGAAGGGCTTCACCTGTTATTGGACTGACGATAGCTAGATTGGTCACAATTTGCTTTCCTGCATTTTTACCCTCACTTCCAACACCCGATTCATCAACACTCATATCCCAGTGAGGTGATACCGCGATCGAAGCTGGCCCTGCGAGTGCTGTTAAACACTTGTGTATGAGACCGGCATTTACAACCATTTGATCGGTACTGCTGATATCATTGGTAATATATCCTCGTACATACTCATGGCTACTGCTGAGCATATGCTGATTAACGTGAACAAATGACAAGTTTGTTTGATTTTTATCGAAACTTCTCACCATCATGAATTTCTGAAAATCGGGGAATTGTAGGTATTATCACCCTATCATGCTTACAATGCATTATATATATCACATGCTCACATACGCAACACGGGAATTTGACACTCTATTAAATTAGTAACATGCAACACTCATTATAGTACAACTGCGATAGATGTAGATTCGCTAATGATTCGCATGTTGTGAATCATAAGCTTTTATCGACGCCTCCAGATGCAATAGGTCACTGTAATTATTATTAATTTTCCTCTCAGGTTGGATGTTCAGTGATTGAAATCTCTACCCGTACAACAAGATTGGGTAAGACGAAAATACTCAGTAATGGTTATATATTATTTTAATCTAAATATAATTTACATAGTATTACATCATTTTTCCCCTCTCTCTTCACAGGATCATACATGTACTCTCCCATACCCTCACATAGGGCTAAACACCCTCGACTTTGCAGGTGTTCAACCAAGTGTTAGGTCTAAGCACACACGAGTGTGGGAATCTCAAGATATAAATATGATCAAATGATAACGACACTAGCTCCAAATTGGATGATGGAACCCGACATGTAGCTTACTTTTCGACAAATCCAGAGAAACCTCCCCTGACACTCGCGTATTTACACACTTGAGCGAAAACTCAATACATTAGAGACCTCTGCTAATTCACCAATTCAACACACCAATCGAATTCCAATGGTAATATTATGCTGAAAATCATCATAACGACCACTTCGCACAACACGCTGTTTCCTTATCACAAACTATGATGATACTAGGTGCTAGCGAAGCATACCCCACCCCACATGAGTTTATAGATTTCTGAACCTCTCCTGCCTACACAGTCATTCTATCACTAGTCCGGTACCAACTTGAATGACACCGAACTGAAGGTATTCCCCTCTTATCTACGATCTGATAGACCAAGAGCAATTTCACGTTTTTAGATGACATTACCGCTAACACGTCGCTTTTTTACCTGTTTTTACTACCTCTAAATTAAAATTTTCGTTCTAGGGTGAAAACACTAGCTCTATTGCGGAGACGTATGAACACGAGATTGTGTGTATGCATGTAAATGTATGTGCGTGCGTGCGTGTGTGAATGCGTGTGCGTGCGTGTGTGTGTGTGTGTGTGCGTGTGTGTGCGTGCGTGTGTGTGTGCGTGCGTGTGTGTGTGTGTATGTGTGTGTACATGTGTGTGCGTGTTTGTGCGTGTATGCATGTGTGTGTGAGTGTGTGCGCGTGTGTATGTGCGTGTGTATGTGCGTGTGTATGCGCGTGTGTATGTGCGTGTGTAATTGGGGAAATAATGCATGGATCCGTACGTATGGGGAGGATTCATCATGAAGTTATTAGAGAGAAAATGCTCTCATTGAAATGATTGTTCCGTGGTGAAAAAGACTAGCTCCATCGTGGTGCTAAATGAAGATGAAATTTTTTGTATAAATATTTGCGTACTTGAGATAAATGTAGGGTACGCAGGAATTTGACACGTTAATGAAGCGTGCCAATAGAAACATAGTGGAATAGATTTTGTGAAAGCGTAAGAAGTTATGTACCTATATATTCGCTGACTTAGTCAACTTGGTATGCAGTTGATTCTTCAAATACGCTGCGTGCCAATTGCGCATAAAATTAGCCTTGGAACATGAAAGTATTATATTGCATTGATGTAATTGAATGATCTTCATATACAGGGCATACTCCTGGTATCATAGAATGTTTTATTATGAAGCGATCGAGGATACACCATCGATAAAAAAAACATTGGTAGATGTATATATGTGAATACTGATCTTCAATAAAAACCATAGAATAGACGAATGTCAGGATATTCGTCTCAGAAGCGTAAAAGCATCATATTGCATGGCTGGAGTTTATGAACCAAATGACTGGTACGCGATGCATTATACATGATTTTTAAGCGATGATCAGAAAGTTTGAAAACGGACACTTACTTACAATATCTTGCTGATGAAAATTTTGTGTGTTTATTAATTTAGGAGTTAGGAACACCTGCCTCCAAAATCACACCGAGTAGTGATTTAGCTGAATGAACTATATAGGAACACCTACATGATGGAGAAATTCATAGTGCGAGTATAAGCGAGTTTAGATTCGCATTGTTATCTAAAAACCTATCTCAGGTATGTTATGTAAAATATGTAGAAATGGCTTGATACCAGAGAAATTTGAATGCTCAATAGAATAGCGTAAATTTGGAAGGTCCCGACACGATGCCGTTATTTGTGAATAACTGGGCACCGTTCATAGTAACACGAGAATAAAATTGAATTATGTGAATTGACTACCGAAGATACATTGTGTAAGTGCATACAAGCATATGATAGCATACAGCTTACGAGGCCGCGAGCGAGCCCTATCACTGATGACGCCTGCGATAACACGCGAACATGAAAAGAGTTTTAGCTACAACTACGTCACGGCAAGAGAACCAGTTCATGAGCTGCAGTGAGGTAAATACAGAACCCGAACTTCTACTTTATGTAGTAAATTTAACCGAGTCGTGAGCGTGGCTGAATGGTACTTTGTAAGACCAGGGTTCGAGCCTGAGTGTTTTTACTGTGATGTCTGCTGCTTGATAATAAAAATTGTGATGAAAGTACGTATGTGTAGTTGCTTGTGCATTATAGTTTAAGTGTGTAGAATGCTACAAATTATAAATTAGTTAGGAGTAACACTAAATAAACCTCCCAGATATCTGAAAAACTTACATAGATGTAAGCCTCATCAATATAGAAAAATTATAGCGCTGTCCTTTATATAAAAACCGGCTTAAGATACAACTGTCCTGCGTTAGCTAATACGTTACTGTGTATGTGTGTCACGTGAGTAACATAAAAATCCTATGAAATATTTCAGATTGGAATAAAACTAGAATATGGATAGAAAATAGATTAGTATACGTTCTATTAGAAAACGAATTGGAAAACGAGATGAGGATATATACTACGTTAGAATAAAATTAGAAAACGTTAGATGAGGGTGTGGGTAGAATGTATGTAGATATATTGGGTTAAGAGGGTGGTAGTACCAGATTTCAAAAATTGAGGGAAAATTCGAGATTTCAAAAATAGAGTGAAAATTTACATCAAAATACCGTAGAGTTTGAGGGTAGGTTAGAGGGCTTAGGCTAGGTTGGCGGGGAAAATGGCGGGAAAAAATCCGAGGGTAAGTGAGGGTGAAATCCGAGGGTAATATCCGAGGGTAACCGGAAGTGTGAGACACCGGAAGTAGAGGGGCGGAAGTGAGGGTGCGTCAATTGGTAGCTAACACACTACTCACCGCAGCACAAGATGTTACAAGCCAAGATGATGGTGAATCAGAACCCTAACGGAGAATAAATCATGACCTCGTGAATTATTATGAAAACCTCTAAACGTATTGAAGTGGCAAAATAAGTCGATCCAAAGAAAAATATTTGGAAGGGCTCTCGTGTTTATCGTCACGATGTTCAGCCTGCTGAGATCATCAGTACATCTGGAAAGTAAAAGAAGTAACGTCAACGGTAATGCCTAGCCATTCTCAGTTTATTTTGTTCAGTGATTAAACTAATTCGTAAAATAACTTGCATTCAAAGAAATATATTTTAAAATGGTAATACAGTTAAGTACTTGGTGTTCAATCAGCTGGTATCATGAGTACATCAAAAACGAAAAGAAAAGCGTCACTGGTACTGTCTTGTCCTTAGCAGTTCATTTTCTTTAAGGGTTCAAGGTGTTCTCGCTCGATTTTATGCTGTGAATTTTCCTCTCAACAAATTTTCCTCTTTGCTTGTAACGGAAGCACCTACATTCATTTATGAAGAAGAACCCTAGTCACGTATCGCACTACGGAGAAGCTTAGAAGTATTTCTCTCTGTTAATGTTTGGTACCAGAACGCCGTATTGTTAGTGTTCAAAACATTTAATTAATTAAATATCATGTGTCCAAAGTAAAATATTTTATGAGACTCACAATTTTGAACACGAATTTCTTAGTTGGAATTCTTGTGGAGTGTATTTTTGCGCTCATGATAAAATAATTTATATTAATGTGCCACTGTTTAGTCTTGAGGAATCGCCGCTGTCGAGCGCACAAGCAAGCGCCTCTGTGCATTTTTGAAGAAAAACCCTAATCGCGTATCGTACAAAAGGAAAATCGTAGCAGTATTCATCTCTGTTTGTATTAACACTAACACGCCGTATTTTTTTGTGTTTTGAATGCAAGTAGAATGCTATGTACTTCGTCTAGATTTTGTTACTCTTTCGTAATGAATAAACGGTTTGCAAATGAAATTAAATTATTACAATTCGCTCTTCTTACTTTTTGTGTTACAGGTGTTCATTCAATTAATCAAAAGCTGAGGCTTTCCCTAAGAGAACCAAAACAAATAATAGTTTAAAAATCCAGACTCGTAATAAAAAATCTAGCAAAACGTATAAAGTAATAAAATTGTCGGTACATTTAACTTTACCTATTCATAAGCCTAAATTCTATTAAGTATTTTCGTTAGCCTGTAACACTAAACATACCTCCACTCCAGCCTCACACCACACAATAATTATTTGGGGTTCCTCATCCGCAATTCAACATCCGTAAATCTAAACTAATATTAAACTTTAAAAAATCAACTAATATAAACAACAAATTTCCATCTCACAGGCACTCAATTAATTCATAACGTAACTTGGATTAAACGCATTACATTTTCATCCGTCACAATATATTATAACATTGAGGTTTCGTGTAAATCAACAGCATGAAGACAACATGAAGTGTTTAGCGAAATAATATTGTAAAATGTATTTATGCATCTTCATTTATCCTATGGCGCAGTTTTTGTTTTAGGGCGAAGTTCCGTCGCAGGCTTGGTCGAAACAGTCTCGACCACAAGCTGCTCCGCAATGCCGACCACGCAGCCGACGTTGTCAGATGCGTCAGTTCTTCGGTAGCAGAACAAAGACGTCTTTTTTTGCGCGAACGTCGGCTTCAAAATTCGTTACACCTACAATCGCGAGTACAAATGCAATATTCCCATCCCGTAAGCCTTCAAAACTATATTTTACATGGTAGTGCTACTGAAGGCTAATTTTCATTCGAATCCTGTCAGACGTGACCGAACTACACAAGCTACGAGCAGCGTAAAGAAGGCTTTGCACTATACAAGCTTTGGAGGTTTAGATTAAACGGGAATTCTGACAAAGGAAAGAGATGCAAGTTATTAATGAACAGCGGTTTCTACTGAGTACCTAGGGAGAGATTTTAACAACTAATCCTACTGTGGTGATTATCAAACCAACGATTCTTAACCACGTTGAAGGCGAAAAATATTATTAGTTTATGCACTCCGCAGAATATTCAGAAACTCTTCCGTATTTAGTTAGAAAGCTTATTTGTAACAAAAAATATGAGCAGCAGTAAGCACGAGTTGGAGTTGGAGTATCCATCTAGCCATCATTCACTAGATGAAAATTGAACTTCTCGTATACGATTGTATCCGAACGATTTTTTAAACGAATAGTTCGTGATTTACAATATTCCTTTTCATCTGTCCCATTGAAACAATAAACGGAACTGTATGTCCGAACTGCTGGTTTCCTTAGTATAGCAAACATCACTTTATTTTTTATTGGTTTGCGTCGGCGACACTTCATTGTTTGGGAGACGTTTATTCATCGGACCCTGTCGCTCCAGCTGTCACGTCCCAATAAAGACAGTCTTCTAAAGCAAACACAAATTGGAGGCCCGAGCATCGCCGACACTTAGGCTGCCCTGACAAATCGTCTCGGGCTTTCCAGTCGACAGCGTCGCCAAATTGAGAGTCGAGGTGGTAACGCATGCCGCATCTCGACATTTTACCTACGTCTTCGACGTCTCACTAAGCATGTGCATTGCTCCTTTTCTTCATTCAACATTTCTCTCATTTACTATCTTGAATGATGCAGGTGTAAACACTTGCTTTTCAACTATTTATAAGTCATCAATTAAATTTTTCGCAAGGTCTTTTTCAGTCTTTGTCGCATTTTACTTAATCGTTTTTCACCGAAGATTTATGACCTAAATCTAGTTTCAGTGCCTCATTTTGCAAAGGAGTCAGAGCAGCGTCACTTTTATTTCACTGGAGTAGTCTAACAATCTCGTTTGACACATTACTGGAATTGAGGTGGAAGAAGAAGTAATAACAATTTTCGAAAGAAATCGACGCACAACACCTTTTACTACTTCAGTCACTAGCGTGTCTGAGAGCCGGCACATGTGCGATGCTAGCTCGTGTTGAGCTAAACTGCATACTTTTACTTCCTGAGGGAGCTAGCATAGTCGTGGTGAAAAGTGCAGGGTATCCCATTTACATATTGGCTGTGAAAATTAATTAAAGGTTTGAAGCCATTCTTAGCCGAGAGTCCAACATTTACATTCATAGTAGATTTCCGCAGCTAGTAATTTTCTACATTTAGTAGTTTTTTGCAGTCGATAGTTTTACACAGCCAGCCGTTTTCCGCAGTTAGTAGTTTTCCGCAGCTAGTAGTTTTACGCAGCTAGTAGTTTTACGCAGCTAGTAGTTTTACGCAGCTAGTAGTTTTACGCAGCTAGTAGTTTTACGCAGATAGTAGTTTTACGCAGCTAGTAGTTTTACGCAGCTAGTAGTTTTACGCAGCTAGTAGTTTTACGCAGCTAGTAGTTTTACGCAGCTAGTAGTTTTACCCAGCTAGTAGTTTTACGCAGCTAGTTGTTTTACGCAGCTAGTAGTTTTCTGCATTTAGAAGTTTTTTGCAGTCGATAGTTTTACACAGCCAGTCGTTTTCCACAGCTAGTCACTTTTCACAGTAAGTAGTTTTCCACAGTTAGTAGCTTTCTACAGTTAGTAGTTTTCCATAGTGTGTAGTTTTCCGCAGTTAATCTTTTTCTAACTTGAGTAGTTTTTAAATTAGTAGTGGCTATTCTTTTAATTTAACTCGTGAAACTACGTTTTCGAATAGAAATTAGTGAGAAAATAAAATCAGTGTGGAAAATACAAATCACCCACCAAGGCAACCAAGGCATAAATTAGAACAAAAATATACTATTTGAAAGACATGGGGACAATAAATAAAACTCGCCAACCTCGAAAATAAATGGTCAAAGAAGCAATGCAGGAATTCAAAGACATCTATTGTATTATAAATAAAAACTAAATAAAAACTCACCATGCAGTTATCTGTGAAATAAAAAATATGAAATAAATAATGGAATAATAATAATGAGACGAAAAAATAATAGTCCTAGACAGAAATAAATGAAGACAAATTGAATAAGCCCAGACGACTTAGGAATAAAAGGATGTAGAGCTGCGCAGCTTCAGTATGAAATCCATTTCAAGGTTAGTCACATAAGACAGGTTCTAAAGCACAAGTTGTTTGCGAAAATCGTTTGCTTACGCTCATTTACTGCTCATAATATCAAGTTTCCCGTCAGTCACCCTGCAGGTTCTAAATAACAAGTTGTCGGTGATACGTGAGTAGCAGCTGTGAGCCAGCTAGAAAACAGGCGCTTGTTTTGGCATCGACTCGCTACTGACGTTCGGAATTGCTCTGCCAAACGAAACTCCCGCAGCGCCAGCGCAGAACCAACAACAAGATTGCAATTGCAGATTTTTACTTCCTTTTGAGACGTGCACGAATTCTGCGAATTGTCTTGCTTGCTTGCTTACATGCTTGTTCACTAGCTAGAATGCTTGTTTGCATGATTAACTGGGATATTTGTTTGTATGCTTGGCAAGCAGGCTTAATTGCATTCGTTTTCGTTTGCTTTACGCCTCGAATGCTGGGTTGCTACCTGCAACTCAAAATTGTTTATCCAGAATTCAGCTCGATCTGGTTTTCCCGTCACCCGCGCTCTTGGCTTTTAATTAAAGTTCGACTCAACTGAGACTGAATAACCTGCACGTGAAAGAAGCAATCTCTATTTCATGTTAGAGAAAAGAACTCGATTTCTAAGCATTCTAATGGGTCGCTGATTGGTATACCATCAAATTTAGGGCAAATAAAGTTCGAGTACACAAATACGTAATTTTTATCAGAATCAACACAAAGTCCGATTCGAGCTTCTAAGGGGCCCGATGAATTGGTATTCTAGGTCCGTTTTTCTAATGAACAGGAAGTTTCATGTCAATTTTTGGAGTTTTGGAGTTTCATGCATCATCGCTGCACATTAAATTCCACTCATCAGCTGCACCTTACATTCCACTCATCAGCTGCACCCATAGTACAGTTTCACTCATCAGCTGCGCCCTCAATTCCACTCATCAGCTGCACCCTCAACTCCACTCATCAGCTGCACCAATAGTACAGTTTCATTCATCAGCTGCGTCTATTGTACAATTTCACTCATCAGCTGCACCTTCAGTTCCACTCATCAGCTGCACCTTCATCTAAACTCATCAGCTGCGCCTTCAATTCCACCCATCAGCTGCACCTTCAGTTTCACTCAACAGCTGCAATTGTAGTACAGTTCTACTCATCAGCTGCACCTTCTATTCTACTCATCAGCTGCACCTCCACTTCCACCGATCAGCTGCATTTGCCGTTTCACTCATCAGCTGCACCTACAGTTCCCTCATCAGCTGCACCTACAGTTTCATTCATCAGCTGCACTTATAGTTGCACTCATCGGTTGCACCTACTGTTTCACTCATCAGCTGCACCTTCAATTCCACTCTTCAGTTGCGCCTTCGATTCCACTCATCAGCTGCACCTCCACTTCCACTCATCAGCTGAATCTGCCTTTTCACTCATCAGCTGCACCTACAGTTTCACTCATCAGCTTCACATACAGTTTCACTCATCACCTACACCTATAGTTTCATTCATCAGCTGCACTTGTAGTTGCACTCATCGGTTGCACCTACTGTTTCACTCATCAGCTGCACCTCCACTTCCACTCATCAGCTACATCGGCTGTTTCACTCATCAGCTGCACCCACAGTTTCACTCATTAGCTGGACAGACAGTTTCACTCATCAGCTGCACAGACAGTTCCACACATCAGCTGCACCTACCGTTTTATTCATCAGCTGCACTTACAGTTTCATTCATCAGCTGCACCTACAGTTTCACTCATCAGCAGCACCTACAGTTTCACTCATCATCTGCATTTACACTATAACTCATCAGCTGCACTTACAGTTTCACTCATCAGCTGCACCTACAGTTTCACTCATCAGCTGCACCTACAGTTTCACTCATCATCTGCATTAACACTATAACTCATCAGCTGCGCCTTCAGTTTCACTCATCAGCGTCATCTACAGTTTCACTCATCATCTGTATTTACAGTTTCGCTCATCAGCTGCACCTACAGTTTCACTCATCATCNCTCATCAGCTGCACCTTCAGTTTCACTCATCAGCGTCATCTACCGTTTCACTCATCATCTGTATTTACAGTTTCGCTCATCAGCTGCTCCTACAGTTTCACTCATCCTCTACACCTGCAGTTTCACTCATCATCTGCACCTACAGTTTCACTCATCAGCTGCTCCTATAGTTTCACTCATCAGCTGCACCTACAGTTTCACTCGTCAGCTGCACCTACAGTTTCACTCATCAGCTGCACCTAAAGTTTCACTCATCAGCTGCACCTAAAGTTTCACTCATCAGCTGCACCTACAATTTCACTCATCAGCTGCGCCTTCCATCACAACTTCAATGCAGGGTTAACCATTTAGTGCGTTTACCACTACATAAGAACCCGTTTTTGTAGAATCGTCATGCTAGTTGGAACACCCAACATTTGTTGACCATGAACACTGCAACTAAAAATGCAAACAACAATAACTTATTAAGGAAGAAAATGAAGTGCAATACACAGAAATTGTGTCAAATTTTTCTAAATTTTATGTTCTTCCTTCTAAAATGATGTACATGTGGGCAATGAGCTCTTATTAACTTCAATGATAGGTATTCTGGTAGAAAGTGTTGGCCAATTAATGAGAGATAATGTGTTCGTTACTTTGAGTTCTCACTAAGCTACATCTCCATTCTCGAATGTTGTTGTTACAATAACCATCTATGGTTTTTTCTTGACTTCTCTACAAAAACATTACTTATTTTATAATCATGCACGTGATTCGCCCGATTGTATCTTCGATCGAATAGCTTCAGAGATTTACATTTTATGAAAACAGTAACAACAATTATTGTGCTGCAAAGATCTGTTATAAGTCATGACGAAGATGGTTTCGTGAGCGACTGTATCGAACCTCAAATGATACAATTTGTATAACTCTTGTGTAATGATACAAGAACATAAGCATATTTACATGGACCTTCAATTTCCAATCAACATATGAGGAAAAATATCTCCGCAACATGAGGTCGTTTCGTCCGAGATCTGTGATCCATGCAAGCTGACAGGTAACAGCGGTAGGTGAGTGATAACTTGCATTTCAAGTCGAACGGAACGAAAAGAACCTTTGGAATTAACATGGCAGACTGAAGAGCTTAAGACTTCAATTAAGGGTCTGTTTTCTATCAAATAAACCCAGGAAACGTTCAATTATACAAA
>JALHKN011016491.1:0-11362 GCA_039513755.1 Hyalella sp. 3TK10
GTACTATGATGCGTGGTGGTGCCGTAATGCACGGTAGTACTATGACGCGTGGTGGTGCCGTGATGTACCGGAGTACTATGAAGCGTGGTGGTGCCATGATGTACCGTAGTACTATGACGCGCGGTGGTGCCGTGATGTACCGTAGTACTATGACGCGTGGTGGTGCCGTGATGTACGGTAGTACTATAATAGGGTACTGTGATTTATGGTAGTACTATGACGCGTGGTGGTACCCCGATTCACGGTTATACTATGAATCATGGTGGTACCGTGATATACAGTAGTATTATGATGCATGGTAGTACGATGTTTGATAGTACCATGATGGGTGGTTGTACTATAATGTGTGGTGGTACCATGACATGTGATGGTACCAAGATGTGTGTAGGTTTCATGATGCATCGAAAAAATAGGTGATAAAAATAAGAGGTGAAATCTGTCGGTTATGGTTAGAAATTAAAAAATTAACAACCCTATTTACTTAAATAACATTTCCATTGACATTTTCATCACATTCTTACAATGATTACTCGGATCGCATAAGTTTATCAGGGAATTTACCATGCGAAATTCCATGCAAACATTTCGATGATTCCAATTTCACCTTATGAAAACAAAGAAGCGACTGCAATGAAGAGAAGCCCTGGACTCATTACAAATTTTCATCGAATACTTCCACTAACTGAACCTGGGAACTTTCATGTTCATCATATCTAAGTTTCAGCGAAAAGCTGTAAACTTCAGTGGCGTGTAATCATAACTTCACTGGTGCGAACCTTTTAACAAACATGGAGTATTTTCGCAGAGCTCTAGCGGGAAATGGAGAGCTGTTTAATTTGATGAACCTTGCCCTTCTGTTTTATTCATCGTCATGAGTGGACATCACTAACTTTTAGTTCTTTGAAATTAAATCTGAAGCCCAGTTTTTAATGAGAGGCGTAATTTTACACTTTTCATTTGATTCATTAATAAAAAGTAATTTATGCGTGGGTTTTCTGTGATAAATAATGCATGTTTCTTGCCAAGGGGAGGAATATTTAAATATCTTGTAAGAAGTGCACACGATCACGAC
Organism: Hyalella sp. 3TK10; assembly: GCA_039513755.1. Taxonomy (NCBI): domain Eukaryota; kingdom Metazoa; phylum Arthropoda; class Malacostraca; order Amphipoda; family Hyalellidae; genus Hyalella; species Hyalella sp. 3TK10. The sequence continues at coordinate 1,073 of JALHKN011016491.1, forward strand.
ATTAAATATTAAGGAAATGATATAAAAGGTCATGAGCACTCACTTCTGACTTCATTGCTGGCCACGTGTCGATGGATCAAGATTCATCATGATCTTCACTTCACCAGTAGGGACTTCCACGATATTCCCTCCAATTCGAATTACGTTGAAATTTCTACTCAACTAATTGCATTTTTATTCAGTTGGATTTTTAACACAAGGATTCAAGTTATGAATAAATTCTTTTTGCATCGATTAATGAATCGATTATGTTTACGATCCTACACATGAACATTTTTTGCCACGGGGGAATATACTCTTTAATTCCTATGTGATCACCTAAACAATTTATAAGCTATCTTGCTTTCCTTCAAGAATGTTTTTGGGAGGCTCTGACAATTTAATCGAACGCCAGATAAATTATTAAATACATTTCCAACCTCTAAATACATTTAGATAAATTTCTAGCGAACAGTGCTGAACCTTTCCAGTTACACGAACAAAGTCGTGTTAAATACCCGTCTTCTGTGAACGATGCTAAAATCAAAGTATGGATGATGACGTCGGCAGAAGAAGGATAGGTTCTTTATTTCTGCTGGGGGAAGATAACCAACATTGTCCAGGGTGGTGATAGACAAATGAAGACAATATAAAGTAGATTTTAAACAACACGTTAATTCGGCGCGTAGACAAGTAAAATGAATAAATGTTGGGGATACATCTCATCACAATCATATGGGAAAATAAATACCTCATTGATTTAAGAAACAGGAACCATTATTCATCTGGAAATTTGTTCATTCCTAGTAAATACTTATCCAAGCCGTCGTAATTCAATACGACAGTTTAAAAACATTTATAATTTCCAATTCGTAAACTATACTGGAATATATCGTCATTGTGAAAATACGACTATTTTTTGAAAATATGAGGCCACTGGAAAAAATATCACCGCCTAGAGCAATCACTCAGAGAATTATTGATTGTTCAAATAAAAATAATTATTGCATTCTTACTCATGATCACAAGCGCAGAGCACGAAATTGGAAGGAAAACTGATAGAACTTGATGCCTGGAACTGCATCAGGCCCCATCATTTTTTCATAACGCGATTACAATAAAAATACTTGATTCGGTTTTATTTACAATTCATGTAATGAAAAATACGAAACAGATTATTTCCAAAGTATTATTCTGTATTGAAAGTTATGATACAGGTTATTCTGTATTGAAAGCTATGATACATACTATAACCTATTTAAAACTACGAAGCAGATTATTTCAAATGTATTATTCTGCATCGAGAGAGTAACATTTTCATGACATCCCACGGTTAAATTAACAATAAAACAAAGATTGTGAAGATTTATCGTCGAATCTCGATCATTGAAAGGTAGTTCCGAGGTGGTACAGAATTTAATTTAATTGTTCTATTTTTCGCAGATAAATATTCACAACCTTACACCAAATTTACGTGTTTGATGAACTCAGAGATGAGCAAGAAGGAATATTTCTTTAGCAAACCTTTTAAAGGTCAAACAGTCCTGGTTGGAGATCAGGCCTGATTAAAGATCATGCCTGGAGTTTGCTGGGTATTTATTGTTACATTAAATCACAGCATTAAATCACGGTGCTTAAATACACACCAGCAATCAAGCATGAGCAATGAGGAAGGTTCTATTTTCAAAACTCGTATTCGAAGAATATTTGGAGAAGGCCCGGACGACCGGAGCTCTGTCGGCATGAAATTGAATAAGTTGCCCGATATTTCGAACAATTTTGAGTTTCATGGCTACCTTTTACAAGCACTCATGTGCATGATGCGAGGCTCCGGGTGCATCAAAAACCACAGAGGCACGAAAGGAAAATGGAACGCACGACTTTTTTTCCTCTCTCTTTTCCTTAAATTTTTAGATAAATCAAGCGTTTGTTGGGAGACTGACTCCAACCATTCTGATGCCCACTGCCTTATGATGATCCGCATATTAGTGAATTATCAGGGAAATTCGGTCTTATTTATTATTATTCTGCGGTTTAATGTGTAGTTTTAGAATAGACTTCACACTCATCCAGATGCATGCACATCAAAACAATTTAAAATCCATTCAGACAATTTATCCGTTGATGTAGACCATTTAATTGCCTTGATTCATCAACAAAAATAGGTAAAATGCGTTTTTATTCTCCTTCCTCAAACGTCCTGTACTCTGTATCATTATATATATATATACTGCATTCACAGAATGTGTTCAAAATGAATAAAAAGTCAAGTTTTTCGAAAAAATTTTGCTGAAAAATTTTAGAGAAGTTACAAAATTCAATATTGTGCCTCGTAAATTGACCAAAACCCATTCAGAAGTTCCCCACAATCTTATTTCCATTTTGCAAGTCCAGGACGACTGAACCAAAGAATGTCTCCAAGTCGATCAGTGGCTTTCCCGGCTCGACATCTCTTAAGACAAAAAAGTGGCGTAAAGCTTTGAAAAAACCTCTCTGATAGCAATCCACGAGAGATGGGGCGCAGAATACCAATTCCGCAGCCCTGGTGGGAGTGCAACAATCAGATTTCGAGATTCGGAATGCTCGAAGGAGCACAGCGGCGGTCTAGAGCTTTCTTGCTGTATTGCTGCGCCACGATCACGAAACGAACCACTCTCGGTCGTGCCTTCAGGACGCAGTAATGCGTACGGAATCAGGGCTTACGGTTAAGGGCGTGGATTAGATCACCTGCAAATTGATTCTGTTCCCGGCACTCGCCATTTAGTAAAAAAGTCGGAAATATATGATCATGGGTGGAAAAATTGATGAAGAAGCAGAATATCAATCATGAAAGAAATACACTAACAAAAAGTTGAGAAATTGGTCTATTTGAAAAAATACAGGACTTTTGCTCGTGTCAAAATTCATGACACACGTCGCTCATCGGTAATCTGTCAATACGAACATTTTTTGACGCGTTGAAACTTAAAATGAAGATTAATATTTTTTAAATCACAACGAAATAAATTAAAATTCCTCCATCAACTTTTTAACGCCGAAAATAGTTTACTGTATATTGAATGCAAACTCAGATTCACTTCCTAACTTTGTTCCCTTTTCGGAATTGCCGTAAGCTACACCAAGCTTTATAAACGACGGGACTCGGTGTTCTACACACTACTCCGACTGCGTATTCATGACAGGCGAATCGTTCGGCAGAAAGTTTTTAGAACTTTCATGAAACGTATTCAAAAGTTCTCTAGTTTTATGGCTTCAATTGAATAATTGAATTACCTCCGTAAAATAATACCCCGTCGTAGAAAAGACGAAGTTCTGAATTTACTTGAAATAACATTTGTGTTAAAATAGAACACCGCATGCAGTCATGCGCTGACCTAGCAATTTTTTTAATTAACTACATCACACGCGTAAGTTAGTGATTTTACGGACTGTATCTCATGATGATTTGCGTTTTTGATATTATAGTACAATAGATGATGCCCCTTGATCGTCGGCGTGTTTACTCGGATAACAAATGATGAAGTCGAAACATAAGTTAGAATGTTTGCAATATAACTGAATGTTATTCGTCAAATTTCTGCGTAACATTTTTGACATTTTAAATCGTTCACACAACGAATTGATCGTTGAAAAATTCGCTAAAAATTTAAGTAATGTCTGGCATATTAATTTTTTGTTTAATTAAAGCAGATCGAGTAGCTGTATAACAATTCCATTAGATGGTTGTGGTCTAGTAAGAAGCTTTCATTAAATAATTAAACTCACAAATGAAAACATCAAATTTTCATGATAGCTTCATAAATGCTGATAAATGAATGAAAATAATTTACCAAATTGTTAAGATATCGTTTGTACGCTGATCAATAATCCACAGCGTACCTGTGATGTTCAATTATTTAGCGCATCGTTTTGGTGATGATCAATTAATCGTAGCGGCTTTGTGATGATTTATTGAACACATCGTTTTTGTCTTAATCAATTAATCGCAACATTTTTGTTATGATAAATTGTTGATCGACGTGCTCTTGTTACGATCAATTATACCCACATCGTTTTTGTGATAACCAATTAATCGTAGAGTTTTGGGATGATTAATTAAGCACAAAATTTTGTGAATTCAAATGAATTGCAGCATTTTTATGATGAGTAATTAATTACATTGTTTTTAATTACTCATATCATTCGTCAAGTTTTTAGATTATTGAGCTTGATCGCAATTCAGCTCCTCCATGTGACCAGAAAGCTTTTCTGAAGCAGTTACATCAGTTTCCAAATCAGTATGCATGTCAGATGAAATCTGTTCACCAACTTCTCTTAATTTTGCCCCTGTTTTGCAACTCGCAACTTGCTTTACTCTCACTTTCGAATGTGATGCCATACAAGCCCTTGAAGTTTGCTTAACAACATATAGAGCTAATTAAACTTAGATTGGATTTTAGCGAAGTTTTTTTTCACGAAAGTTGCTGAAACGATACGTGTACATTGGTGTATGAGCCCATGACCATGCATGTCCAGCTTGGTTGCATCACAGAGATAAGCTATGACAGACGATCTGATTATTTAGGCTTGGATTATCTGGGTTTAGTTTGTTGTAGAAAAACCGTTCTCATCTCCGTTCTCAGCTATGAGCATATAAGACAAAATTTAAATTATGAAGTTGAATGAATAATGGATCTAAAAAGTGATAAAATTAACTCTCGTAAAAATCCTAAATTGACCTTGTGAGTTCTGCAAGATTTTCAGATTTATTTAATGATTAGTATATTATACCATACATTTCAGAGCAATGTTCGCTAGATCCTTTGTATTTTGGCCCGAAACAGTGTCCCAGCCAGACGTCAGCTGCTGCTGCTGCTGCTTTTGGTCATCAAAGTTGATAGTGGTGGTCGTCTGAGAACTTCATTAAAGTACCATCAAGGCTGGGATTAGCTTGTGCTTCAGCGTCCTAGTATTCATACTCACTTGCAAAGCTCGTACGTAGAATTAGCGTGAGCATCATCCAAGCTTTGAGTATAATGGATGAGCGTAGTGGGGCAGAGNGAGAGAAGATTTAAAATATATTTCGGGTAGAGAAGTCTCGTTTTTCACAATTTTTTGTTGAGTCTACTATTTGAATAATGTTAGGAATCTTCAAGCATTAGTAAAACTGAGGAATTCAATTAAAGGCTAGGATTATCAAAAACTTCTGGGTATTAACTTTCATGTTAACTCACTCACTCGACCAGCCTGCATTAATTATACGTAGATTCGCATTCTGCAAGATCCAATTAATTGATGGACGCAGCCAAAAGAAGAAATGGAAGACCGGGACTAGCATCATTTTTTGCCGGGTACTGATGTTAACTATAATACTCATGCATTTGAGTACCAAAATTCTGCGCCGATGTGCATAGAACGTGAGTATTTAAAGCTCTTATAGAGAAAAGAATGCGAGCGTCGTAGTAAAGCGAGGGACGGAATTCCCCTTATGAGATTTGCTCACTTGAAACGCAAACATTTTTAATCTCCTATAGTGACGTGAACTTATTCCGACATGTAAATCTAGAAGAAGCCCAGCTCCTGTATTGGTACCTTCAAGTAAATCACGACCAAAATCATCAGAGCTGCTCTTATTCGCTCTGCCTTATTTGCGTTACTAGTTTTTTGCCCATAAAAACTTTATGGCTTCTTTAGTGCGTGCAATTTTATTTATTATTTTCTTGCAGCTCAAGGTCGTGAACTTGAGCTTACGCATTATAAACAGAGTGAGAACAAAAAATAATTTTAGACTAGCGTTTCAATGTCGTTTTTCTTGAGGGTTCTCAATGGGGATGAATTTTTAACGAAGAACTGGGGACAAATTTTTCACATTAATATAATAATAAAACAAATTTAAAGGAATCAAATAAATGGAACAGCAGATGGTGTGTTAAGCAAATGGCAATTTAAATGCGGTTGTGTTTTTTTTTAATATTTCTCGACTCAGTTCTTATAGAGTTTATAAATGAGTTCCCACGTTTTAAGGGTGGACTAAAAAGTCGTTTTTGAGATCAGTAACTGTTAATTCATGGAATAAGTCATTCGCGTAGAAGCCGTACGGCCTATTAAATGTAATAAATCGATCTCAAAAAACTTTTAAACATTCATTCAAGTCAGAGTGATTTGTTTGCAGGCTTATCACACTGCAATCACATAAGTATTGTACATTTCAAAATTCATTCATTGTGACTCCATCATTTTATGATGGATTAATTCGATTAAGGTATATATTTTTTAGCTGTCACGAGTTTTATTTCTAGCGGTCCAAAAAAACAGAGCTCTTCTCTAAAACGGGGAGCTGAATAGAGCGACAGTAGGACGACGCCGTCCGTGTGCTCCCCTGTAATCCAATTAAATGTAAAGCCACTCACTCAGTTGTCCTGAGTTGCATTCGTTGCATATGCATCTACAATTTTTGCTCAAATACCGTGAACCTTTCACATCGCTCTGCCGAAAACGACCAAAGTTCGGACATAGAGGCGACCCTTGCGTCTTGTCATGCATTTTAGCGTTTCCTCGCAACGTAGCTTCTAATGAAACAAAATGCGAAGCAAGCACAGAGAAAGCAATTAAAACTTGAATCTTGTTTGCTGAAATGGCACGCAAGTCGCCAGCACCTGCTGCTGTTCCAGCAACATTGAAAGTTCCTCAGGCAAACAATATAGGAGTGACGTGAAGTCTGTGCCCTCGAGTAAACAACTTCTTTCACACTTTATGGCCTACATATGTTAGTGAATGGCTAATAAAATAACAGCAAATTTAAGATTCCATGGTCAAATAATATATTCCTCACTCTCGGGAAATTGAGTGACGTAAATTCTGTGCTCTAGAGTAAACAACTTCTTTGACATTCAGAGGCACACATTCGACTATGTGAGTGGCTAATAAAATCCCATCAAATTCATGATTAAATTGCCAACTAACGAATTCCTTAGACACATAAAATTGAGTGACTTGAAGACTGAGCTCTCGACTAGACAACTTATTTGAAAATTTATGGACGACCATATATGAATGGCTAATAAAATCGTTTGTTTGCTTCGGCTCAATTTGTGATTCGATATTGTGAACTAACTGAATGGACGAATGGGCACGAGCCACGGTTGCTTCCACTGTGAAAACCAAAACTCCATCTACGAGAATAGTTGAAAAATTAATTGAATACGTGTTTTTAATTTTCATTTCGTAAATAAATTTGTAAAATGTAATAATTTTGAGAATCTACAATTTAAAAGCAAATGTTGTTGCAAAAATATCTTGTTAAGAACATAAAATAAACTTGTAGTGATATATAATAAATTTAACAATGAATTAAAGACGCAGTGCAGTGCAACTCTACATCGTGGGTGCTAATTCTCAGTGCAAAGTTGCTCAGCACAAAAGCAAAGTGTGTCAGTAGAGGCAGGCTGCCTTGCAGCACCAGGCCCGGCATGTTTTATTGATGACTTTGAGTCAGCACGCATGCAGTGTGTAGAACACCGAGCCCCGTTTTAATATCAGACAGTTTTATGCGGGCTGCTATTGGGGCTGGGTGCTTGTATACGATCCGTGTAGGTGTTTTTAAGAGCTGCGCAATAACCCCTCCTGAAAACTATGCAGGTAAAGAACGATCTACGGCCAGGCTTTCCGGCTCTTGCCCGCTCTTTGGTGCCTCCGTGAAGCATGATAAAGATTCTGATTGCTTGTTTGTAGCTCTCGTGGCCAAGACAAGAACCATAATACGCGATGCTGCTCCAGAAATTCTGGGGACATATTACATGCTTTCATCAAACCCAAAACGAGGAAGAAATCTCGCCTATTCGCTGGTGAAGGATTTAAAGCCAGGCTCACATTCAACTCTCAAGCTTATGATTACCCGGAAAGTTTATCTCCGAAACTCGATGAAATTATTAAAAATGTTTTACTGCGCTCTAAAAACACTAAAATACATGACTTATCTGCCGTCAATAAAAAGTTGTAATAACGCAGACCACGTAAAATTCAAACTGAGTGCAGGAGTAACTAATCTAGATGCATTCGTAATGGAAATAAATAAAACTCGTAATATTTAAATATTAATTTTTATTTCGTAAACAAATTTGGAAAATGTAATAATTATGCGAATCTACAATTTAAAAGCGAATGTTGTTGCCAAATATCTTGTTAACAACATACAATGAACTTGTATTGTTATATAATAAATTTAATGATGATTTAAACACGCAGTGCAGTGCAATTGTACATCGTGGGTGCTAGTAAATAAAGCTCGTAATAAACATCAAATGCTTAGGCTCACCTTGAAAAACTACTGCAAATTGACGAAAATTGTAATTCGTCTCAAGTGAAATGATTTTAAAAATATTCCCATCTGCTAGAGAGTTCAGAAATGACTGCATATACTGTCCATAGAGAGACACACTCACACTTGGAGCTCAAAATACGGCCTGATTGGGACCGGGTTAGGTACTTCGTTGTCTACAGAAGTTTATCTGCCCTTCAGATCGCAAGTCACGTACCCCACTGTAACCTACAGTGTCTCCAAATAATTGAAATGGCTAAACCATTGAATCCTGCATTAGAGCTCGGCCACCGAGACTCCAGAATTGCACGGTTCTGTAGGCGCAAATCCTAAGTAAAACAATTAAACTGTTGCCAAACGCACGTGAGCTTCATTAATTCTATTCGGGGAATTGACGTAGATTTTCTTCTCCGGGTAATCTAGGTCTTAAATGGTTATTTTTCGGCCCATGACGTAAATTCAAGGCCTTTGTGATTGTATAGATTAAAGTTAAATTGATGCGGAAGGCTCAAAATTTAAAAAGTAACTAATCCTTAAATTGAAAGAAATTGTTCAACGCAAGGAAGTTTAGGGTTCACGCACAGTTTACGCAGCCTCTGATAATTTTTTCATAATTCAAGTGAAAGAAAGAAGCCATTGAACTCAGTCATGTCATCATGTCATTGACTGACTTATGTCAACGCATGTAACGCAGTTTCTTGCAGTTATGTCAACGCAGATTGTTGCACTTTGAAAGTTCGAAGTCTTTTGGGATAAAATATTTGAACACTGATGATGATATAATACGAATGAACAATTAGAAGTATTCTTCGACAAACTCGTATAGTGTAGAGCAGGAAGGGTGATAATTCGAAGTATTTTAGGATGAACTCTTAGTGAGGAGGATGAAAGGTAGGCACATCTTGCATCTCGCTGCCGTGAGCCTCTTCAAGACTCGGAGATGGATGAGCTCGGCCATTGGAAGGAAGCTCCTCGGCTCCGACAATTATCGACCTGTCTTTTGTGAGGCCTTACTTTCTTTTGTAAAGAAATCAGGGTGTTTAATGATGACAGTTTTTAGGATCTTAAATGAAATTTGTTTGCAAGTTGCCGTGTAATTTATCATTTTTCGTTTGTTTCATTTTTGTTTGGATAATAAATTGATCTGTTTGTTGGTGTTTGAAAAGAGTGCTTTCCTAAACAGGGCCTGAGGTAGGACAGAGTAACAGAGTTTTATCCCAAGTATGATAGTTTTGAATTTGTTTCGTTTTTANATAATAAATTGATCTGTTTGTTGGTGTTTGAAAAGAATGCTTTCCTAAACAGGGCCTGAGGTAGCACAGAGTAACAGAGTTTTATCCCAAGTATGATAGTTTTGAATTTGTTTCGTTTTTAACATGGATTTGATTTTTCTAAAATTATCCTTCTCTAAATTAACCCTATTTCTCCCACTGACAGTCTTGAATTTGTCCCAATGCCCGTGATGACGAAAGATTGCTAATATTTATAAAATCACTTCTATTTACACGAAGGAATCTCATAAAGGCGTTCAGTTTGGTCTAAACAAGCTCGTCCCAGAGAACATCGAGAATGGAAGAACGAGAGAACAGTTCAAGCACTGAGGAAGAAATCACGAAAACGTGTGAAAAAATAATAATGTACGAAGTGATATTAAAATACTGTCACGGCTAATGATAGTAATTATAATGATAATAATGATCATAATAATAATAATAATCATACCAACAAAAATTATAATAATATCAATAATAAAATTGCCGGTATTCACTGGTAATCAAGAGAGAGAAGAACGAGAAATAGAGAACAGGTTAAAGTTGCACTTAACATTCCCTGCACAAGGTTTGTGACTGACAGAAATAAAGGAGAGAAACTGCACTCTTTTGGTGACGACATACATCAAATAGCAAAAGAAAGTAGTTAGCATCAGAGTCGATTCGTTTTTACAGCGCACACAATCACAGGCAAAGCCGTGAAGAAAGATCACGCAACGTACACACCTTGAGACCATCTAGGAC
>JALHKN011017349.1:2063-12845 GCA_039513755.1 Hyalella sp. 3TK10
ATTATAATTGATAACAAAGCGGTATTGTATGGATGGGTTCTCATACTCGTGTATGACCTCATGCTAGCTTGACAAGAAACTTCCGCTGTATTCACATACTTAAGGATTTCTTATAAATTCCAGCTTGTATCGCGTCTGGTCCATTATGAAAAATGTATTAAACCGAGCCAATAAATGATTTTCATTAATTTCTTAACATATGAATGGGCTTGGATTGTTTTAAACTTTTTAGAACACGAGCATACATGTTTGACAAAATTCAACATTTGTTATAGATCATCTAAATTTTCGATCGTTAAGCATGCTCATATTTTTCAAGAATTGTTACATCAAAGTTGGGTCCAGGTTAAATTATAATTATAAATAACTCTTGGTTTTGCACATGTATTATTAACGGATGCGCTTGCAAAGCCAAAATAACCAAGTATTAAAACGACTCTCACCATGACACCAAACATTCATCAAAACTTGGAAGTGTTTGTGTTTGCCCAGTATAAAATTTGAAGTTTTTAAAATTAATACTCTATAAGATGTACAGGATTCAAATAAAACAGTTCAGAATATCAAAATATTGTAAAGACGGTCTTCAAAATCAAAACATTAAAAACAACCTTGGGGTCAAGTAGTAATCCTGGCCGTAACATCGTAGAAACTAGCTCAAGTAAGAGTTTGTTTTATATGCTACAATGATCTATATTTGTACATGATAAATATGATGTGTATTATTATAATCGAATACCATGCGTGTATCTGACAACCACTTGTTCCCTCTCGCATGTCGTAACGCTCGATCATGCAGCTATCGGTGAGCTTATCCTTCTTCAGCTTGTGTCATCGTTATCAAATTGTCTGCTTCGCTTATAATAACAAATTTTATTGATAGATTTATAATGGATTCCATTATAAACTTTTTACTTCACTCTCAACATTCATAAGCTTTAGATGGAAGGACGATGAGTCATCATTACTGCAACGTAACACACCTTTATTTTCACGTTTTAATTTGATTTCGTAATTATTTTCTAAAGTATGAAACTTCTTTGTTCCATAAACATCATGGCTTGAGAGTGGCCAACATATAAATATTTAAGTTAGTCTACCAGCGAGAACGTTGAGACCTTTGCTCCCAGTCATCACTAAGTTGTGCCATGCATTCATTTTGGGGTAATTTGGCAAAGTAAATGAGAAACATATTATTAGTTTGCTATACTTATTAGCACATGGAAAGGATGACAACAATATAAGATGGGAATATTTCAGGGGAAATTGAAAATACAGTCGAGTTTGATTTAAATCGAACGCTCGCATGAACAACTGAATTTTTTCAGCATTTTTTTTATCACTGCAATCTTGGATTCACTGAATTTGTAGGACCAAATCATGGGACCCTACAGATATCTTAAGTGACTTCGAAAACGTTGTTTGTTCTTCCCTTGAAGTCCCACTGTATACATATGTAACCTGGCCGATGCTTCGTCAATAGATTTTTGTTATGGAGTTATCCATAAAATACTTTATAATATACCATATCTCTTATAAAAAACCGGGTTATTTATGGAAAGCCACGTGCCTAAACAATTATCGAGGGGGGGGGGGGGGCATTCCCCCAGCNGGGGGGGGGGGGGCATTCCTCCAGCCGGAATCCTAGTCCAAGCAGAATATAAATTTTTCCAAATCTTAAATCTTATAGTCGGTTGATACGTAGCCCCTAAATGGATTTTTTGCTCATTCTTTTTATCTTATTCTCTTAGTGGCAGATACCGATAATTCTATGGCGTCAAACTCTATTTAATCGCTTTGGCCGATGGCAAGCCTAGTCACCGGAGCCTGGGTGCGTCAGCGTCAGTCGCTAGCTGGGATCTTGTGAATGCAATTGGGCGAGTGAAGCGACCCAATGGAGCGTAATTCGGTTAGCTCTTCACTTGATAGCCTGACGACGCTCAAGACGACCCTGGCTCCTTGGGAGACTTGCCGTGATGGCCTATGGAAGGAGATTTTCACTGGTGCGAGTGCCCTCTAATATGGCTTAACTGGCCTACAGGTGTATATATAGAGAGGCTCACATATATGAAAGGTAGTTATTAAACTCGCATATGTGACAGTAACACTGACAAGCCTTGATCGCTGAACATGATATGTTAGAGATAGCCGATAAAAATACATTGGTTGCTATTGGGCGTCAGGACACTTCAGAACGTGATTTTATTAATTCAGTATCCGCAATCGTAATCTCGAAGCAGGTATACCTGATGTGACGGTACGGACAACGCTTATAGTGTTTGCTTACGTTCCGATTTTTATGTTATATTTTTGGCAAATATTGGATTTGAACTTGTCGAGTGTGACGTTCCTAATTAATGTACTGAATCAATATATCAACACATTATATCAATCATTTCGCATCGGCTGGATCTAATGTAACGACCCAGTCAACAATGTCCTCGTCGTTACTAAATGCTTGCAGGGAAAAGTAAAGGGTATTTAATTATGACAATGGAAATCTAAAACATTGATTAATTTTGGGAGAAATTTGAATAATCGTCTGGTGAGAGCGGCAGAAATGAAGTCGAGTCACAGTCACGACATAAGCGAGAGACACCGCATGATTGTCTGGCGTTATTTGCATTTTGATGACGGCGTATTAGGCGTAAATGTCGTTTATACAGGGGAGCTCCGACTGCCGCATCCATGCCAGGCTTTTCAACGAGTTTCTTGAGATGAAGAAACGCACTCACTTTTCCAACCACTAGAAAAAAATGTTTAAAATCACGGAACCCGACAACAAACCTATAGAGCAGCTTTGATCGGTATACCTCCAACGAATGTTATTTGAAAGTACTTAAATATGTCATTGGCAGTAAACTATAGACTTTTTATGACTGGTACAATACCGAGTTCAAAATGAATACTCAAGTACATATTCTTTCCATTCGACGAAACACTTAATTTATGGGCACTTGGGTAAATAAAAGTGTGCAAATCATGTTAAATTTGTCCATAGAAAATATTGTTAGATGAATTATTAATTCAACATAGTTCCCAAAACTTGAAAAAATGTCCCCAGTTCATGAATTATGTTCTTGCTACTTGTTAGTTCTCAAGTTTCATGTGATTGATTTGGATTGAATCGCATTGCAAAAAAATTGCTAGAACCTTCAAGTTTACTGATTTGAGCTGGACAATTTTTCCCGCAATCCTTGCGTAGAGTTTTCAAAATTATTCACATGCTCCGAAGTCATTAATTATTGAAAATTTTTCCTGAAGCTCAGTATTCAACACTCGCATTATGATATAGTTAAGACAATTTGGCAAACCAATTTGACAATAGATGACAAGAATCAAGGAACCAACAACATATGTGTGAAATGAAGTGGCACTAAAAACTAATGATGCAACATAAATAATTTCTATCGCCATGGAATATTGGTGCGGCTGGCTTCTTCGCAATAGTTTGAAATAACTTTGGTGTTCAAGTTTTCCCTAATCTTCCTTTATCTAATTGCTGTAAATGAGTGAAATTGACTTTGTCCAATTCTCATCACTCTCTGACTTTGTTTCTGAATTACGTACAAGTCGTCTGTCTGACCATCTTGAACTGATCGCTCACCTAAGTTTTCGATCAAGCATCAATCAAATTGGTTTCACTTGGTAAATCGTATTCGCATTCTACTAGCGCACGTACAGTTAAATAAGTTGTCAGGGCTCCGTATTCCTGTCTGTGTAATTCGTAACTAAAGATCGTTTCTCACTGTTCCTCCTATAAATGCAAAAAAGCCTTCAAGTCTGGATATTTGATGTTATAGATAGTTTCCACTTCGCAATGTTATCCCGATTGCTAAAAGAATCGTTTTCTCTGGTTCCAGAAGGCGGGACAGGTTATCTTCCTTCCTCAATGAAAGGTTTGAACATTTCTGTCTTTTTCACCTTCACAAATTCCTTTGAATTAATTTGAACTTTTGCCCGTTCGTTTGCAATGGCTGCTTTTACTTGGATTTTTTTTGTTATTAACAGATCTCATACATTTTTATAATTTCCGCTAGTTTCTTGTTCCAGTATTTATAGAAATACTGAAATCTCCCATCAGTTAATTCCTGAAGTTTTAAACTAGTGCCTTTAATTCAGATTTTTATTTTCCGCACAGTGCTTGATATTTTCGTAGACAGAGTTCCTTAACTATACGAGCTTGTTTAATGCTTTGATTAGTCTTCTCCTTGCATCATATCAAACTGTCTGAAAACTGAAGAAGTTTTTCAATTTTATTGGGGAAATTTTCAGTACCTGAGCATGCAGTCGAAATAACAATGCACCGTGGATTCTCATATGGGAAGCCCATCACAAGTAATGTTATCATCGCTGCACTTACAAATGTCGTTCTTCAGTACATGCCGTGTTTCGCTACATATTCCTAACCCTACTTTGGTGGCTGTGCCAGGACATTCTTTTGCCTAGCTAAGGATTGTCTCACGACTGCTTTACCGATAGAAAAACTGGGGAAAATCGAAAATAAACTCATTCATTACAGCTCTTATAAATTACTTATTTTGAATGACACTCAATCTTAGATGTCTGAATTTTGTCCAATAATTACCGTCTTTGACTCACATTCCCAACTCGATTTTTAAAAATACTTCAATAGAATGATGATGAATAAAGAAATAAACTTACAGGTTCCCTCGGAATTTGATTTCTAGTATGAAATTGGAGCAGACCAGGGTGAAATTGTGGTTAATTCAAGGGGACAGTCGATCCATTTCAATAATGAAATCAGAAGTTTTTTACAAAATCAAATCCCTTTTTAATTACAAGGCAACTGGAAGCTGCCAGCTGCATTACGACCTTCAAAAAACCCCACAGTAAAAGTGTTTTACAGGAACTTTATTAGAGTTAACCGCGCACCCAAAAGAGTAGGAAGCAAAGAACTGCCGCAAATCAGGGTGGTATTCAGAGAGAGCTGTTAGGGATAACAGAATTCTCAGAAACGACTGATGAAATTCCTGGAAATGCACCAAGTCTCTGGACCATTTTAGGTGTTGATTACCAACGCAATCCTCTTGGCTTGCTTTGAATTTGCCCAGAATTGCGATAGAACTGCTCTTCTGCTCAGGTGGGAGTTGGAGAAAAATGGCCCCTTCTCCCATTCTCCACGAATAAATCAGTTTGTGTTAGGACTACATGAGCGCATGAGACTGTCAAAGCTTCGTTCCGAATTACAATTAATATTCATTGCTTCGCATCCGGCAGCTAGTTTGTTAATCATGTCTTCAACCTTTTTCATGTACATTCTCTGTTCTTCATAGAAGTAATAAGATTTTATGCGCGGCAACATCATTTTATTCTGTAAAATAACATCCATCTCACTGATTTAGCCTCATGATAAATTGGGAAGAAGGAGACTCTTTTGGATGTTGAAATCGTCATCACTGAAGAATGGATCAATGCAAAATTTTCAAATTATTTTTACTATGTGGTAACACCCTTGGCAAATGAGAATATTGAATAGCCCTTGATTTATCTTCAGTTTCCCATATTCCTGGGCTAAATTCCACAAATTGTATTTCACCTTCTACCTCATACTAGACTATTTTCAGCGATATAATTGTTCATTTTACTTTTATTATACATTTAAAAGAAGTTTAATTACAAAATTTTAGCAGCATTTGCATGACTAGAACGAGTTTTGCGACATCGGAAGCGCAGAAATATTGAGGTTCAAGGTAATTTTTTATTCGGCAGTCGCATTTTATGTTGTCACGGTACAATCTCGATAAAGAACTCACGAAATCTCAGCGTCAGGCTCGACTTGCAATAATGGCTATAGGAGGAAGCAATCTGGGCCTCGGTGCCATTGAGAGCATTTCACACGCCTTTCTAATGGGGCACTTGCTTCAAGCTTCCCTGAAATATCTGAATGGTCTTCAAATGCCAACCTTAGTTGCATGATCGCATTGAGGTGGCATCAGCGGTGACGGGGCTTAGAATCACCGGCGCGACTGCGAAGAATCAGCGGCGCCGATACGGACGAAAGATTCCACGGACCGTCAGAGGGCGCGTCGATTAGTCTCGAGTGCGCTCAAGAGTCGCTGTGCTTTACCAGTAGCTCGTAACGCATCTCAACGCGTTACGCAAACAAGATAACCAACTAAGGCACTAATTTTCGCCAGCTGACAACTCTACAACTCTCAGGTGATTCATGCGTCGTGCTAAAGCTGCGTATACCAACGCTCGCCTGTTCCCGAGCACTTTTAACACGGGAATAAACTCGGTTATCTCGTTCGTTAGTCATCGCTGTTCTGTGAATTTGCGTGCCTTAAAATAAATCGATTTATAATAAAATTTCTACCCATCGGGTAAAACATTACAATTCATTTCTGGAATGATCGGATTTGAAATTATTTACAGCAACAATGCTTATAACAGATGGAGAAACAAGTGAGTTTCTTACTCAATCTCCTTAGCTTTCAGTGCAAAGATGCGAATGCAGTTAGTCGGGTGAAAAAGCACTTGGTTCAGTCATTTATGTATGTATACATTTTTCTACTAGAATGAAAGCTAATTAAATGTTGCTTTTTGAGACTGGATGTATTTCAAGTTGCTGGTACACATGCATTGCAATCAATCCGACCGGGTTTCCGAAGGTGAACGCATCTATTGTAGTCAACACTGTAGTTATGAACCGTCTCTGAATTTATGTACAACTGGTAATTCATGTGTGTACCTAAAGACTCTCACAAAAGGTGTATGCTGAAATAAACTCACAAACGCGGTATATAAACAAGCCTTCCGGCTTCTGCAAGCATTGCATAATCTTTAGGAGGTTCTTTCTGTTATTTTTGCTGTTATAGGTCAGATAAAGGCAGGTGGAACTGCAGGGAGCAAACGAAAGACCCTAGCTGTACATCAGCTTGCGATTGCATCAAAGTATCTAGCGAGAAATCTTGCTTTATGAGCCTAGCGGGAAATTCTCCGATAGTTTGACAGTTGGCTCAGGAGGAGAGCTGGCGAGGGCGACATTGCTAGAATTTATGGGGCAGGTGTAAACATCACGCACGAGGGATGGCAATAAAAAATCACGTGCAAGTGCACGTATACAAGGCCTTTTCATTGTGTGTGCATGGCATACTGGCTATTTGTTTGATCCCCTCATGAATCTTGTTGGATTACATTTCTGCCAACAGCTTGATAAAATATTTTGATTGTGTGGGCATGGAATGTGATGTTTATTTCGTAACGTAACGCTCGATGAATTTTAAATGATAATCAGAACGAAAAATCGATTGCCCATTCAAAAAATGTATCGTACTCTTACTTACCAGACTTTAATTGTTTGAAATACCGTCGTAAGAGATATATTCTACCGTACTATATAGAGCGTCGAAATGTGTATTTTGAAGTGAACATAAAGAATTTCTCACGAATTTTTTTCCAATAAATTTCATATCATTTGAAACTGACCTTAACAGCTATCGATGCAAGATTGGCCGAACGTCATCACAAATTTCCGAAGAATAGTTCATGCGGAGGATCAATCGGAAAAGAACTTAATTCATCAATGTTCGATGTTTGAGGTCAGAGATTCGGCCCCACTATTGGTATTATATAGTTACGGACTTTGGCATATCGGTTATGAAGTTACTTTCCGCCCTCCAGATTTTATTACCTCTATTACCTCTATCACCTTATTGATTTTTGAACAAGAAATTATAGCAGGTAATTATTCTTGAAGTTTTGACTTAAATTGAATCATGGAATATCAATAATTCGATCCACGTGGACTGGGAATTTCATTTCATGAAGTTAGAAATCAGAAACTTGGCATGACTTAAAAGATTCTAGAGCTGCCTAATGAACTCTTAGGTAAGTTCTTAAATTGATTAAATAATTTTAATTCGTAATGCTTTTATAATTAAGTTTATAGTGCCTGTTACCTTGAAATTGCATAAACATTTTAGATTTAGAAATGGAATGATGGTAGATGCTCGAATTATTTGCGTCTCAATTCAGTTCTATACACATGACCGGTTTTTATGAATGAGTTGGAAAAAATACCTGGGTTAAAATCTTTCGATGTCTTGTATCACTCATAATTTCATGCATTATGCTCATCTCCATCCTTAAACTGGACAATCTTGAAGAGCTGCCCGCCATCTTGGATTCGCACTAACACTTGAGACTGTCACATTCGCTGCCGTCTTCCATACGTTAGCGTTCCGCCTTCCCGCTCATTACCATCGGACCTCCTCTATAAGTACATCCTTCCACTCGGCCTATATATCTGGCAGAGAGATATAATTATTAGCGGCAAGCATCTATGCTAATATACCTGCAAGAGGCTCGGCCACTTACGCTCGCACTCGACACCAGTTTCACAGCGCGACTCAAAAACGCAACATGCGCGCGCAACGCTCCTACTGAGATAGACGTCACTTGTGACCTGCCGAGAAGGCATCAATCATCGAGAGACGTCAATTTGAAGGGATCAAATAAAATAATTGCTTACAATAACATTTAGATAAATTTGATGATTATCAATGTGCTTATATGAAGTCATTTGACAATGAATGATCGTTATTTTTTCACCGTGTATGTTGAAGTCTAAAGATGATTCATGAAACTTTTACAGACATGAAACTTGACTCTAATGATATTTAAGCATTGGTATTTGAAATATTGGTTCGACCGAGCTTGTTTTCATATGTTTGCACATTTTCCAGGCATGTTAAGTTTAGCTTGTTTTTAAAGCTAGGTGCAAATGTACACGTTGCCGAGGTATACGCACCTCGATCAAGTCCCGATGGTTGATATCTGCAGATAGGAGACTGGGCTGCCCGTCTCTTCTTATTTATAGCAATGGGCACCTGCCATTATAATGCTTACGCACTCCGGCGACCCCATGCACAACTTGTAGCGGCATGAATACAATAGCTAGATGGAATGTAAATGCATCAATGTATAGCAGAGATATATGGTACAGATACATAGTTTAGGTACATTGAGTGGGTATGTATTGTTGCATTGTTTAAATACACAGTTTACTTGCATAGTTTAGGTACACACTGTGTGCATAAATAGATGCATAGTTTAGGTACGGAGTGTATGTACATATGAATGCATAGGATTGGAACACAGTATAGATGCATAGCTTATATACATAGCTTAGGTACATACTGTGTGAATAAATATACGCATAGTTTAGTTAGGTAGTATATTCGAATGCTCTATACCCACACAGTATATAGAGCAGCATAGTTGATGCACCTAGCATGAATGCATCATTTAGGGAAATAGTATACCAGCATGGTTTAGGTACATACATAGAATTGATGCATTGCTTAGGTACATACATAGAATAGATGCATTGCTTAGCTACATATATAGAATAGATGCATTGCTTAGGTACTGAGTACAAATGAGTAGTTTAGTTACACAGTGCTGATGCATAGTTTAGGTATAGAGTATATAGATGCAAAATTTGGGCACAGAGTACAGATGGAAAGTTTATGTACATACAGTACAGATTCATAGCGTGGGTACATAGTGTGGATGCATAGTTAAGGTATATAGGATGGAATCATGGCTTTGTTGTTTAATAAAGATGCATAGTTTTGGTGCAGAGTATAGATACTTAGCATAAACAAATAGTATGTGTCTAGAGTTTAGATGCCAATAGTTTGGGATTAAGAATAGAGGCACAGGCAGAGGACGTATTTTTGATGATTTTTTAGGAGAATGGCAAATAAATGTGAAATAGGTGATTAGTATAGAGTTAAATTCTCAGTACACGGTAAATAAATGTGCTGTGATGTGTAGTATTGGCCCATGTTTTCGAGGTAAATCAAACCAATGTTATTTATATGTGTAGTATAGATATATATATAGAAGTATTCAAACCAGCTTTCAGTTTGAAGGAATGGATTGCATGGAAGCACTCAATGCAATACGGCTCAATGTTGCCCTCATGCCCTCGAACACACGTAACCCATAGGATTAGCATTAAACTTGAACTAAAAATGTGTGCCATATAGGGTTAATCAGGGAAAAGTGTTCTTTACAAAAAGTTAGTCAGTAGATTCTATTTTAAAATAATTCAGGTCCAATTTGGCAAGTTCCTTCACCAACTCCCTGTCTCTTGCGTCACATCACCACTCATTGATTGCTCTAAAATACTCTAAGCTACAAAAATTAATCACGAAAATTGCACCATGACTTAGATGAAGGCAGGTACTGACAAATACCTTGATTTCATATACTGTTTTGAAATACGTTTTGTTTTGACGAGTAAAGCATGAAAATTTGGCTTTTAATTTAGCTGAAGGCCACGTTTAACTGTCACGTATTAAAAAATATATATTTCGTTAATGCGAATATAGTATATAAATTGAGTCGTGATCGAGCTGGATGCATTTATGAATGGGTAAAGATTCTTGCGCAGTCGCTCTTCGAGACGTGAGAAAAGTAAAGTAAAGATGCCAGCGCTGGAGACGAAAAAAGAGAAAAAGCAACAGCATGGGCAGCTCCTCAGGGTGTTGTTTGCATCTGCACCCTGTGCTTCAGTAGCAGTCTCTGTTCTTCGTTATATTGAAGTATACGAGCCTAAGCCCCCGTTAAACTTGTTCGCTTATTTGGTAGATAAATATATTCCGTGCAGAAATTATGTCCTGTCTTATTATAATGATTAAATTTCACATCTAAATTGGGGAAAATTTAGGATGAATGGCCATTTAAGATGTATGAAGACGGTCATTAAAAATTTTGGCATCTTAATCATTGATAAAAGAGAATAGC